>JAKSZT010054470.1:730827-800112 GCA_026826555.1 Tolypeutes matacus | reverse complement strand
CTTTCTTTCTTTACTTTCTTTCTTATTGTGGGTAAAAATAAAAATTTTCACAATACATACTAATATTTGTAAAATGATATATAAATATATATGCATATATGTGCATTTACTTACAAAAATGTTATTTTTATATATATAAATATTTTAAGAGGTGCTTAGATTACCTAAAATATTACACAGAACCTATCGGGATTCCCATGTTCCCCACCTCCCACACCTCCCACCACATCCCACACAAACATCTCCCACAAGTGTGGCCCATCACCCTCAATGGACTTACACATACTGGGGCCTTGCCATCAACCATAGACCACAGTTCACATCGTAGACCACACTCTCTCCCACACAGTTCTGAATGGTGTGTGCTGATTTAAAATGGCCTACATCCGTTGCCACAACGGCACTCAATGGACTCAACCAAGTCACCTGCCGAGGAGACAACGATGGGCAACGGCCATCCCAGGGAATGGAGAGGGCCTGCATTTGCAGGCAGGATCATCCCACCCACCATATCCATGGGATATAAGCTTGGAGGTGGAGTGGACATCACCATTCCAGTCCCCTCAGGATTGGGGGAAGAACTATGGACTAGAGTGGACTTGATGGTATTCTGTTGTACACATATGGTGATTCTAGCAATGGAAGAAATTATAACAGTGAGGTGGAGCCAGTGGCCACTGGACACTTTCGGGGCAGGGAGGGGATGTGCAGTTGAAATACAGGGGCCAACCATTTCCTTTCAGTGATATGTTTTTACTTTGGAAGACCATTTTACTCATGCAGCCTCATCAGAAGTTGCAGCTGCTGAAAAGACAGTAACATTTCGAAAGAGGATCTCACAGAGCATCTTATGAGATAGAATAATTTTTAAGAGAAAATCCTGCAGTGAATCCTATGGCAGTCCTAAGCATTCACACACACACACACACACACACACACACACACTTTCATCCAATTCCTTAATTCAGAAATGCCTTCTGTTAGGTGCCAGGTGGATTTGGTTTGCCAACGATTTCAACAGTGACCCCAAGAACTGAGCTGAAGACTTCTGGATCACCTGTGATTAGGGCTGACTAGGGAGAAACGAGTTGGTGCTACCAAGGTTGTAATTTTCTCCCATGAAGAACCATTAATTTGGCTACATTAGCACTTTCTTCTGGAAAAAGTCTCTCAGAAGAATTGCCCGCCAATTCCCTCACAGTAAGAATCTAGCCCACATCTTTTTTAGACAAAACAGCACATCTAACATCCCCTCATCTATTATATTCTCAGGGATTTTCCTTTCCTTTCCTTTTATATGAACTATTGGCTTTATTTTTATATTCTCTGTGGTGCTTTGGTAAATTGCACATTTTGAAGTAAGACTTACTTTATTTTATGAATGACTGTAGGAAAATAGATTTTTAAAGTTTTCAATCCTGACATTTTAATAACAAAATTTGCCTCTGGAAATAATACTTTAAAACACATAATTTCTACTTAACATAGAAAAAAATATTAATTAAAAAATGACACCAAGGAAAGTGTATATGGAAGTTTCCTATGATAATTTGCAACTTTTCTATAGATTTGAAATTGTTTAAAAATTTTAAATCAAAAAAGATTTCCCAAACATAAAGGTATAAAATCTATTTATGTCAATTTCTATTTTCTCATCTCCCCTGCAGTTCAGAACTAAAGTCAAAGCATCAAGGCCAACCAGATGCACAAACAAAGGTCACATATATGGCATGATTTCAGTGTTGTTGGGAAAGCCTTTGCAGAGAACATCTGCTGTTTGTGCCTGACTAGAACACCTTCTCTCACCTTCTAGTAGCAAAGCTTCAATTTTCCTTATAAACCACCATTCCCCCACTCTCAGTCCACTGAAAGGGCGTGGGGCTAACCCAGGAGAGGTCAATCAGTATTTCCTCTCTCAGATGTGCAGTGCTTGATTTGGAAACAGGCTTCAGACCGATTCTGTTTCTTGGTTCTAACTACTGGGAAAAAGAGGTATTCTTTGGTATTCTTGACCTAGTGTAGAAAGACCCTATCTAAGTAAATTCAATACAGAGAAAAATAAAGCTGAGAGATGGAAAAAAAATCAAGCCCTAATGATGTTGTTTGAGGCCACAAATTCAGTAATGCCCAAAGCTACTTCTTTTTCAGTTTCAATTAGTCTGAAAAGCCCCTTTTATTTACTTAAATTCATTTGAGTTGTTTTTCTGTCACTTGCAAACTGAGAAAGCAAAAATAAGCTCAGAACTTGGGAATGATGGAAAAGTTTCAGTAATGCATGGCGGTAATGGTAGTGCAAATTGTGAACATAATTAATAGTACTGAATTATATTATTGAGTATAGTTAAAGGGGAAATTTTAGGTTGTATATATGTTACTGAAAAATTAAACAAAAATCCATGAAACTGAACAACACAGTGAACCCTAAATTAAACCATGGACTATAGTTAATAGAACAATGATAAAAATGTGCTTTAATCAGTTGTAACAAATGTACCATACCAATGTAAAGTGTTATTAATAGGTTGGTATATGGGAACCCTGTATTTTATGCATAATTGTTCTGTAACCCACAACGTCTCTAACTAAAAAAAAAATTAGATCAGATTGAGAGAATATAATCTGCCTGGCCCTTCATCAGGCTGGAATAACAGACATAGATAAAGCCAGTCCTGCATAGTCGAGAAGAAACAATACTTCTCCAAGGGCAGCCTGCAGCTGTAAAGTGTCATAATAACCCCCTTCTTTGAGTGATGTGGCTGTTGGAAATTATACTAAAAATGATACATCCCCACTCTTGCAAGGGGAATCTAAGTCACTTTGACACAGAGAGGCAGTTTCAATTTACAACCCAGGAGCAGAACTTCAGGTAAGGATATCTAGACATAACAGTTGGCAGCTATCTTAATTTTATAGAGTCAAAGAAAATAGGACCTAGGTCCATTTTGTTGTCCAGACTTGATGTTGACCCCTTTAACAGCCGTACTTTGCTTTGAACTTATCAAAATACTATTTCCCTTAACTTTCATCTAACCTCCATCCTTCCACAGAATCATATAACAACCCTATCTTTTCTTTTGTTTGGTGAGATGACCCATGTTTCATCTTGTGTGCATTCTCCCTCATTGCATTGAATCAATAAGCCTGATTTTATCAGAGTACAAGTTGATACTGGCAGTCTTAGGCTGACTGGGCTCAGAAAGCAAAAGGATTTTAATTATTATAACTCTCCTATAATAATTCTTCCACTCAAGCTGGTTTTATAATTAAAGATCTGGTTGTTTGTTTTCCCCCGAAAGCAAATCTCATGGAAGTCAAGACTTGAAAGCAGTTGTTTGAAAGTCGGGTTCTGTAGATTAGCCACTCAAAATGTGGTGCCTACACCATATTGGCATCACTTGGGGGTTAGAAACGCAGAGTCTGGGATACTCTCTGATTTACTGCATCAGAATCTGTATTTTATCAAAATCACCAGGTAAATGGATGCACAAGAAAGAAAGAGAAAAAGATAGATAGCAAAATAGAAAGAAGGAAAGAAGAAAAGAAAGAAGGGAAACAAATTTGAGAAGTACTGTAGAGCTCGAGGAGTTTCTAGAGGGCTTCCCACGAATACCCACAGGTGGGGAAGGGGAACAGATAACCTTTCCTTTTGAAGTTCATCTGCTAGTATTTTGCTTTGTTTCTGTAAACAAAACATTTGAAAACCACCCCTTTAAACCATTGGGAATGAGCTTATGAAGTTGTTTGTAAAAAACAAGGTTTTGATTGGGATAAGCAGGGAAAAGAAGAATCCTACTAAAGGAGGGCTGGAAATGTGAATACAACATCCCCTACCCAATTTTGTCATGTGATCATAATATGGAAATGAGTGCTGGCAGGAGCTGCAGGTTCTTTTAGCCTCCTGCGCCTAGTATTCTAGAAGGAGCTTACATAGCAGGATTGGGAGAGCAGGTTTATTAGAGGCCTACTTTATAAGAACCACAGAATCCCCTTTGTATCACTTCTAGAGGCGGAGAAGCCAGGAAGAGGAATTTGACCAGGAAGGAAACCTTGGTCCTCAGAAGAGAGTAGTGACTTGGTGAGTATCATAGCGGCTGTGGCTGGAATTAATTTATGTCCTTAGCCCCATAGATGGTGCATGTTTGTTTTGGGAGGTAGGGGAGGGGGAGGAACTGTATCTAGAAATTGAAGGTTTCCATCCCCAATCGCAGGTAATTATTGAGACATAAGCACCCTATTTTTGAGGCTTTCTATTAGAATGTAACATAAAGGGAGAAGAAGCCTTTCCCCTCCTACCTTCATTTGGCCACAGATCACACTCACTCGCCCCTGGTCCTTTGCAGTGATGCCAGCAGGGAGAAAGCAGTGTCAGCCTGGGCAGATTGCTGAGTCTAGTGGAGACGGGGCAGAGAACAGAGAGGTGGATAGCGAGAGGTGGAAGTAGCAGCAGCAGGAGACAGAGGTCCAGGAGTTTTAAAATGAACTACATGGGAAACGTCTCCAATGAACTCAGAAAAGTGTGGAGAAGGGGGCAGTTTTCTAAAAGGCTGTGTGTGCAGGAGTCTCGTGTGGAAAAAGGAGTCTGTAGAATTTGATTTAATGGGCCTTTGTGCAATCCCATTTGTATCTACAAGCATGAGAGAGATGGAGAAATTTAACAAGATAATTTGCTGCAGCTCAGAATGTAATTCTTCCCAAAGATTTAGATTTGATTTTACAGTAAGAGACAGAGTCTTTCTGCAACTAAGGAGAACACCATGTAGTGCATTTCCTCCTACTTTCTCCTAATGCTCTTAATAGCGCTCTGTGGAATACAAGAGGCGAAGGATACGACATTGTACGTTTTTGAACCCTCATCACCACCTAACAGTACTAAGCATGGGCATGGTACTTATCAAACACTAGTCCCTCATTTGATTGGGTCACAACGAGCCACAATTTCATTTTCTCCAAACATATTTTAATACCTATCATGCCCTGGGAATACATAAATAACTAAGATGTTTCTTTTCCCTTCAAAGTTTAAATCAAGTTTAATACTCTCATAGTTGAAAGAGAAAAGGATTATTGATTCTAAATTAATATCCTCTGCTTTATCCTCATGCTAATATAGAAACTGGTCTGCAGGCACTTTTTTTTTCCAAAATGAAAAAGTACAGTTTAATAGTGGCTGAGCAGTTGTGTTGAGGCACAAGACTTTTTCTTAATTATTTCTCAGTAAATCCCCAGGAGGTCAAGCTCACACTCCTATGGGGAAAAGTGTGTGTGGAGAATAAATATTCTGCCAAGGAGTGCTTCAGGAACTGCCAGCATTGTAATTCTCTGCCACCCTCTTTGCCACCCTGTTACACAAGACAACAAATCCCACTCTAGAATTAATATAGATTTAATATGATTTGACTTTGCCTAATAGCTCCAGAAGTTTCAAGGAATATTTATATCCATAGAACTGAACCTGATAGCAGGTATCCAGTTACCTTTAGGCTCACTTCTTGCTAACTAATTCCATTGTAGACACTATTATGGCTCATTACTAATGACAGATATTGAATTTTATGTTGAGAGCCAAGGTTGAAACCTTCTTTCATGACACAATGTTACTTCCTAGTTAAAAAGAAATATTTCTCAACATCATTAGCCATTAGAGAAATGCAAGTCAAAACCACAAGGCGATACCACTTCACATCCACAAGGATGGCTATTATTTATAAAATGGAAAATAACAGTTGTTGGAGGGGATGTGGGAAAATTGTTGGTGAAAATAAAATGGTGCAGCTGCTTGTGGAAAGCATTTTGACAATTCCTCAAAAGGTGACATATAGAATTACCATATGACCTGACAATTTCACTTCTAGGTATAAACCCAAAGAAGGTGAAAACAGGGTCTCATGCAGATACTTGTACACCAATGTTCATAAAAGCATTATTCATAATAGCCAAAATGTGGAAACAACCTAAGTGGCCATCAACAAATGAATGGATAAACAAAATGCAGTACTTATACACAATGGAATATTACTTGGCCATAAGAAAGAATGAAGTTCTGAGATGCTACAACATGGGAGAACCTTGAAAGTATTATGTTCAGTGAAATAAGCAAGATACATAAAGACAAATATTACATGACATCACTTGTAAGAGACAGAAAATATGTTAGAGGTTACAGGGAATGGGGGAGAAAGGAAAGGGGGAGTGTGTAAAAAAAAGTGTACTAGACACTGTGTTACATACTGTTGACAAGAAATTGAATGGGCAAATATTGCAGGTGTGGAAAAACTGAAGGCAAAATTCAATATGTAAGCTCAGAATGGTTTTAAATGTTTTTAATGGTTGAAAAAAATCAAAAGAATATGTTGTGATACATGAAAATTATGTGAAATTCAAATTCGTTTCATAAATTTTCTTGTAACCCAGATTTAAAAGGAAGAAAGATTTCCTCCAGTTCCAGATGTTTCTTTTACTCCTTTGATCTAGGAAGCATAGCACTTTCAATGTTGGAGGTACTTCACTTTATGGGATCTGGTTACCTTCAAAGTAGTTCTCCTTATCATTTCAGTGGTGAGGCCATCCTCTCTTGTCGAGCAAAAGTCGTTTTATCTGAAGCCCTGGAGGTTAGGGGAAGAAGGATAAGAGATGGGACCTCAACTTTAGCTGTTTTAGAGCTACAGAGAGCACCACCAGGCTAGTCTGGTGTTTGTGGCAGTGAGAGGGAGGGGAATCTACTTGTCATTATAGGTGACTTCTACCAACTCATTTCTGAATATATTTCTTTTAGAAATTGTCCCTTTCTTCTCAGGCTCTCAGAAGTAACTGTTCAAACAGTTTTACTCTGTGGAGATATTACTTTGAAAAGGACATTGCACTGTAATTTTTTGTTTGTTTAGAGGACAAAATGGTGACACTTTTTAGCTCCAGTGAGAAACTACCAAAGAAAATGCACTTCCTCTGTTTTCCTACAGAACTTCTCAAAAATGTTTTGTAGTGTTTAGCAGGGAGCCACATAGTACGTGCTTGGCCAAAGTATGCTGAATGATTGAAAAAATGAATGTTACATTGGGGACACACATATATGACTATGTGGAGTATCATTTGCAGATGAACACTACTTCCTAAATGTAGAAATCATCACAGTCATCAACAGAAACCCTTGAATGTCATAAGCTAACTAGTGAATTTAACAAGCAGGGCTGCTTTGGGTACTTATGTCCAAGTTCAACCTCAAAGATAAGCTTGGATCACATTTATTAGCTTGTCTCTATAATACTATTATATGGAATAAATTTTGTTTGAGGGCATGATTTGAACCACAGAAAATAGGATTTATTTGGTAACATCCAAAGGTAATATCACTCCTGAAATTACTTTTCATGCAATGGGCATAGTGGAGGTTCAGTGAATATGAACTTTTTTCACACTGAGCTTTTGACCTTGAGATGGTATCTTATAATATTAATATATTATATTAATATAACATTGTTATGTTGATAGTGACCTTTCTTGTGGTAATCTTAGAAACCAAGGTATCAGACTTTAGGATATCTAACTTTGATGCAGTGGAAGCACTCATATCATTGCCTTTATTGGTGGGAATATATTCTTTTCAAAGAGGAAATTCTAATATGGCGATTCATACTTTTAAAAAAGAAATATATTTTCTGGTGTTGTGAGTCATGTCCTATTTAAAAGACCCATATTTCACCTTATAAAGAGACACTGAATGAATATATGAAACAAAAGCCAATAAAGATAACTGGTACCAGGACTTTATTAGGCATTTCACAGAATACAAAGAAACTTTTTTTTTTTTACATTAAGAGCACAATCTTATTAAAAAAAAATTCACATTTGCTATACAGAACTGTAGGCATCTATTTTCTTTACATTATGTTTATTGAAATATCAATGACCAGATCCTAAAAAGAGAAGGCACAGATCTGTCTCCCTCTGGTGAATTTCTGGCATCTAATGAAGGAGATGTCACCAGCACTGCATATTCCTATTCCTCCAGTGATAAAGCAAATCAACACAAATGTGAGCAAGCTGGTGCCATGAGAGGGAAATGTGATATTAAGGGATTCATGTTTTCTTCCCACTTATAGGAATTTCAAGAGAACAGGCAGCTACCAAAAGGGTTTCAAAATGCTATCGGCACTCAGGTTTTGTCAAGGATTAACTGTTGAACACAATAGTATTTGAAAACTTTATTTTAAGGAATTACAGCATGGTTCTATTCTCTGCAAACATCCTAGAAACTGGCCATTGATCTCTCTGCTCTCACTCTAGGCTTTCTTGGGTTTCCAATTCCTCAGAAATAGTACTGGTCATTACAATTTGCTTTAGCAAGTCTCTCTGTCAAGTGCTAGCCTCACGGTCAGCTTCCATGTGCTGTCCTTCACTTGCTGCCTAACTCCCACCAAATCTCTTGAGGAGGCACTGACAGGGCTGTGTATATACCTCAGACTGTTCCAATGTCTTCTCTGGACATTGGAACAGAGTTTCTTTCTATGTCTGACTTTTTTGCAATTCCATAGATGATAAGCTCTAATTTGATAAAAATAATTTGTGGTAAAGTTGTTAATGGAGAGTAACGGATTAATCTGTTACCCCTCTGAAAGTAAAGAAAAAAAGAATTTAAAAGGAAGACCCAGTACCAGGTTAGAAGGTGCTGTTACTTACCAGGGTTTTTTAAATCTGCAGGTATGTTCTGGGTTGTGCCAAACCTAGGGAGTGCTATTTAAGGGGTGAATGTGGAAACTCTGGGTCTCACAACAGGCAAGTGAAGTGAACAAGCTGGAATTAATGAATCTCCTAAAGGTACTTGCCTGTTTATTACATCTATATCTGAGTTGGTCCTTTGTAAAGCACCTGTGGAATCTGACATGGACTAGCATTCTCCTTCATGAAAGATATTGGGACTGCAGATTTTCATGAGGTATCTTAACAGAGGGATAGGGAAAGAGGTAGGCTCTCACCCATTATGGTGGTTCAGCTGCAAAAGTTAAAAAGACAATATGCATAGAGTTGCCAGATGTAGCCAAAAATAAATACAGGACTCCCAGTTAAATTTGAAGTTCAGATAAACAGCAAATTATTTTTTGTATAAGTATGTCTCATGCAATATTTGGGCCACACTTATACTAAAAAAAATTATTGTTCACTTGAAATTCAAATTTAATTGGGTGTCCTGTATTTTATCTGGCAACCCTAAGTATGGAAAGGAAATAATTGAGGAATGGGAAAGAGAGGAAATGAGAAGGTTGATTAATATTTCATACCTAGATCCCAGGACCAAAGAAGAGGACAGAGTTTTTGCTTAAACCATGCCAACCTGTGCAGATCCTAGATTAGTCATGAGTTTTCTATTGCTAGTCTACGCATAGGCAGACAGCAAAGGTGTGGACTTTGCATGCTTGCTTTTTGAGAAGGGAACCATGTTGGAACCATCCAATGTTGATGGGTTTTTAGCAACTCTCACAGTGCCAAACAGTTCTTACTTGAGATGATGTGGTTTTTAAAATGTAATCATTTGGGGAAATGTTTTTTTTTGGGGGAAACATCATTACAAGTAAAATGGGTTTGGTGTTTGGAAGAACACTTGGCAGGTACACTGTTCCTTTTGTTGATGGAAACGAATATGAATTCTGTCTATGTGTACGATAATGAGGTTAAGAAAATAGTTGAAGTTGGATACTAATTTTGAGAGCCATGGCGTGCTCCACAAGTAATATCCTTTGCTTGTGGGAACTCAGATATATTTAAATGCATATGCCTCATAAGATTTTTTAAAAAAGAAAAGCCATCTTTTAACAAAAACATAATTCCTGTTTAAATTTTAAATCCAAATTGCAACAACAACAAAAAAGGGTGATGAATTAAGGTTGGTCATAATGTGCCTTTTTCTTTAGGATAAGTTTGATTATTCAAAAACTACAGTACAATTACACACGCACACCACATACAAGCACATACTTTTGACTCATACAAATATACATTTAGAGCTAATGCCTACAAAATAGTATCACAAGTGAAATAAAAATTACACGATTTTCAACAGACTCAATCAACATGTTTTATAAACTCCACAGAACATTTTATCATTGTCATAAAGAAAACAAACAATTTAGAGCATTATTTAAAACTATGTGTGTGACACAGAAGCCACCAATAAGTTATGGCAAATACAGTATCTACACCATCATCATGTCACTGAAATCTAGATGAAAAGACTTAAATGCTATAAAATAAAATGCTTTTGAAAACCTGTCCAGCATATCCTGAGGGACACGGTGCATTATTTTTATTAGCAATACAAAATGCAAGCACTTTACCTATGGGGCTTCGATTTGGCTGCGGGACCAAAGGTTACATTGGATCTGTAAATCAGAACTGAAAAACTCATGAAAACATGCAATTCCTGAGACTTCCATCTTTCCAGTCTGGAATCCTAATAGGAGAGAACCCGAACAGGCAACACGGGCTGAGACACTGCAGAACCTCAAAGACTTTAACCTTAAATCAAGATGCTTGTCTGTTGTAATTTATATTCAAGTCCATTTTAGATTTTCCAGCTTTAAGTATAATTGACAATGTAGTCAGACTATTACTACCAGGCATTTCTTATATCTGATGTTCTCATTTTATGTTGGTTTCTAGTGATTTTTTCCTCTTAAATATTTAAATATTTGAATTGTGTGTATGCCTAGTAACATAGGAGATAATGACTTTAAGTGTTACGATGGCAATAGAATCAGATTGAGTGATTAGAGTGCAAGTTGGACTTGAATACTATGTACGTGTGTGAGTGTGTGTGGGTGATGTGCATTCTGTGTGCTTGTGTGCATATGTGTATGATCACACATATTTGCATACATACCAAACATTTTATGCTCTAATACATTCACTGTTAAGTGGCGCTCCATGAAAAGTGAGTTTCCCCAGTATGGCTGAAAGTGAATATTGAGGTCATCATATTGAATATCCTAAGGCTTTTAAAAGATCCTCCTCATTCTTTGCATTCACATGAGTGTAAGGGAGACATAAATGGTAATGGCAGGAGAAGGATTCGATATATTGGCCTCTCAAAATTACAGACAGGAAAACAGAACAAGAAATGATGTTCTTTGCATATTTTCCCTCATCTCACCAATTCCTTTGATTTCCTGCTGTAGGTTGGATTTTTAGTTGGATTTTGTTTCTGTTTTTGCTTCGTAGGACTTATGACACAAAATCTTAAGAAACAAGCAAAACGGAAAGTGCACCAATATGTATCTCCTACCATCTTGGGGCCTATTTATAGCCCTTGTGCTCCTAGTTCTCTGGAAAGACAAGGCCCAGCTAAGACAAGGGAGAAGAGGTTGAGTGGCAACTCTGACTGTATATTGGTGATCTCCTCCTCTCCCATTTTATTGAAGCCCTGTAGCCTGTTTCCTACCTGTGCTCCAGGGCAGGGCTAATGGACAGAAGACAGCCAAAGGTACCTTCTCTCCATTCGCCTTCCCAAGGAGTTCTTCCTAGTGAGCTCCCACTAGCTGGATAACTCATGATTCCCCTCTACCTCTTCGTCCTTTAGAAATTAAGGCAAATGCATTTATTCTCAGTCCCTGCTACACAGGTACTGTATATCCCTTGGCAACCATAACATTGGTTGGAAAGTACCTTTTGTCTAACAAGGTTTCCGTGTGCATATCATTAATAGCAATAAAAAGCTTTCCCCCACTTAAGAAACTACACAATTAGCCTAATGCTGTGGCATGTTTGTTTCTTCCAGCACCCAAATGACAAATAGGACAAAGTTAATTCTAAGCAAACATTATAAGAAAGCAGCTAAGCTCAAGAAATTACATTTTATTCATTTTTCATTAATACATTGAAAGATCTTTTTTTCTGTCATATTTATAAGTTAAATCCTTGTGTCATTGGAAGAGTACTTGGCTAAAGATCTTCCTGAGGAATGGATAATGAAAAGTCAAAGAGAAAATCTGCCCAAAAAAGCAAATTCACAGAACACAAAATTCAATAATCCATAATCCTTTAAAAAGGATTCATATTCAGTTGTACATGTAGAGTAGGTAAAAGAAATGGAAAGACAATAAGACTACAAGGAGAGGGAGCAGAAAGAAGAAAAGAACAAAATATTACAAATAATTAAGACTCAACAAAATATTTTTCCAAAAATATTTAAATATGATCAATTACTTCCACTTTCAAAGGTCTTAACAGTCTTTTACACACAGCTTTAAGAATTTCAATCTTAAAATTAAATTATTTAATATTAACAATGTGTTTATTTGAAAAGAAAAATTGTGTCTGTGTCCATGTCTCTGTGTGTTTGTGTGTATTTGTACTGTCTGCCTGCACAAGAGTGGGTATATTTTGGTATATTGTGTATGGCAAGACATATACATACAATCTATATATTCTTATACATATTATTTGGCTTATCACACATACCTATATGCTTCCTGCCATAAATCTTCTCTTGAGTATAAACAATTTCAATTCCCTCCTTGCAGTTGTTAATAAATACTACTTTCTCATGATGAGTATTTATAATTTTGAAGTCAACTCCCTTACTTAAGTTTAAGACATTAGAACGTGTTTGTCACTTAAATTAATTAAAAAGTGAGGGCACGTTTTCATTTCTCTATGGCCCCAGTTTCCATGGACTATATTGTCCAAGCAAACTATTGAGATGTTATTTCCAAACATGAAGATAAAATAATTCATAACTGTAAGAATTTCAGCAAATTTGATCGGTTTTTATCCAATTCTTCACAGTAATTCTGTGAGGTCCACAGGAACGGGTTATTGTGCTCTTTTTGCAGATTATTTTAGAGTTGTGAAATGTCACAAAGACACCAAAAAGAAAGCAATGCACATTGTTTTCCCTTTCAGACTTGGACTATCAAATGTTAGGCCACAGAAACTTTCTGTCAAACTTTGCTTCTGCCTTAATCTTGCCCACGGGGTAGAATGGAACCCAGAAGTGATGATGAGTCAGTGCTAATTTTCTACAAGTCTACCTAGACCACATGGATTTCAAGAAGCTCCTAAAGATGTTTGTGGATCCTTGAGATTTTATGGACATAGGTACAAAAACATTGTTTTAACTCCTTCTTCAGGCCCTTTTTTCTTCCTTCAAGTCAAAAATTTGAATTGAAGCTTCTCGAAAAATGGTCTTCAAAAAGTCTGGGATTTAGGATTACATACTGAAAAATCCCAATTTGGAAGGAAAGGTTGCGCATTCATGCACTTCTTTCTCTCTTTTCATTCCTTTTTTTCTTTCCTGTCCTTTCTCTTCATTCATTCTTTCTTTCTTTAAACAAGAAAATTATTGGAGCACTTTTGTACAAGTTCCTTTCAGAGTCTTTTTTTTTAATTTTAGCCCACTTATTATAACTTATTATATACTGGGTATTTGCACAGCAATATTATTTAAGAGATTCCTGAATTGAAATGGGCATCCATCTCCCCTACCACCACTACCATTTTTTTTTCACTATGGAGTTGGCACTAATAGTTCATCCAAAAATGTTTAGACTCTATATTTATAGCTGCCTTAAATAGAAATACTGTGAAATGCTATTCTTTCCATAAACACAAAAATCAATTATTGTGGCCTCCAATATTAGTGATGCAGGGGAACTGACTCGATGCATATTTTCTATGGCCAAAAGATAGGCTATGATTGCACAATTACAGATGACTACAGAATATTACACTAAGTCCCACAAAGCAAATATACTTGAGTACAACAGTGTAAAACACTTCATGTCGGGCATTCCATTGTTTTGATCCCCACAAAAGGTCTGATTAAAAAGAGCGAGCAAGAGGGAGAGAGCAGAAAGGTTCAATTAGAGAATATAGACAGTGCATGAGCCCTAGGCTGAAATTAGGAAACACAATTAAGTAAACACTCGTGAGTTATATGTTACAAAGACTAATTTTGAAAAACAAAATTCACCAATATATTTTTATCCCTAATACTAGAACGAGATTTTGCTCATCAAATGGGAGATGACTTATTTATAGTGATGTAGATTATGATTATAGTCACTGAAAGCATGATTTTCCCCCCTTCTCCCACCCAACAGCCATAAACCCCTCAGAAACTCAGTGGAATAGGAAGATCAGTGTGTTTACAGAGAATATGCCTAATACCATGAGTCTTCTCTATCTTATTCATGGACAGTCCTAATGATATTATCAAGTGTTGGCTTCTCCTTCATCAAAGATATAGTTGAGCTTTATGACAGTGCTGATGAAATCACCAAGTTCTACAAAATCGGCAGTGACAATATTGATGCCGCTCTCTCCCGGCTTCTGTGTGCGAACCCACTGCATCATGGCTGGAAGAGCTCTGAGAAGGGAAAGAAAAAGAGAAGTCACAGAAGGCAAGGCATTATTTATCAGGTGCTACAATTCCCAGGCTGCCCTTTACTTTTCTAATTTATTGCAAACAATGTTCCAATTATATACACAGAATGGGAGAAATGGACAATGGTACATTTTTATGCTTTTGAAAGACTCTGCAGAAGAAATATTCACTATATTTGCCCACACTTGATTCTTCATCTTTGGAGATCTCAGATGCTTTGATAGTTTATAGTGAAGCTTCTCTACGAAGGAAATGACACTCTTGCACTCATATTCTGATTTGGCATAGAGTAATTACAAAACCTGCCAAACCATGGGGTGGTAAGATGGGAGATCACTATATGTGCTTAACAAACATTTATTGTGAACCTGCTACTTTCAAGACCTTTGCTGATATTGCAAATAGATGTAAAGGCATAAATCCTTGCCTTCAAAGAGTTCAAGGTTTGGTGGTAGCCAAATGGGCAAGGAAGGATAATATTAATATGGCACAATTAGGGTTACTTCTGTCAAACACATTTACTGAGCACTACTATATGCCAGTTACTATTATGGATATTTCGTAACCTTGGATGAACAAAATAGACTCATGGAGCTTACACTCTAATAAGGAAAGACAGATGATAAATAATAATCATAAATAAATTATATAGTTTGTGGGAGGGAATATGTGCTATTAAAATGGAGGAGAGAAAGGAGGATTAAGAGTGTGCAGATGGACAAGAATAGTGCAGATTGCCATTTAAAAGAGGGTGGTTAAGTAGACTTCATTGAGGAGACATTTGAGCAACGATTTGAAGAGAGGAGGGAATTAGTCATGTGGATTTTTGGAGAAAAGCATTCAAGCTAGTTTGTGGTCCAAAGGGGGCAACGTTCTTATGCTTGGAAAAAGGAAAGGAAGAGAAGTGAAAGGTGAGGTCAGAGGAATAATTAGGAGAGGTCTCTGTGGGCCACTGTAGGGACTTTGAGGTTTACTCTGAGTGACATAAGGAGCTTTTGGATAATGTCGAGCAGAGGTATAGTGTGATCTGACTCTCATTATAAGAGCTCACTTCTTACTATGAAAGCTCAGAGGATAGTCACCTAATCTAGCCTTGGATGTCAGGGAAAACATTTCAAAATAGTTGTTCCCTGAGACGAGTGTTGAAGGATTAGGGGAAGTTAGCTGGGTAAAGTGGGTAAGGGAGATGGAGAATGGTGTAATACATTTTTTCAGCAGAGAGGATATCATTTCTTCATTCATTGACAGAATGATGGTGCTTACTTAGAGGTGGGGATGCAGACAGACAGACATAGGTGATATTAATAATGAGTGCTATCAACGATGTGCAATATCCTATGGCAGTACTTTGAAGTGAAACCTACTATACTTGAAAGGGACAGGCAGGGGAGGTAAGTATGCTAAACCTGAAGGATGTTCCTGCATTAATAAAGAAAGAGTGGGGGAAACACATCCAGACATTAAATTTCTGGATGGGGGGTTTGGGAGAAAGAAGGGAGAAAGAAAAGGGAAGACAGAATGAGAGGGGAGAGGAGAACAATGAGTTTAAGGACCCCAAATAATTTATTATAAAATTTAAGGCAATCTTGAAAGACATCTGGAGAACAACTAAAAGCTGTTAACCAAGGGAATTATATGATTGGATTTATGATTTGGAGAGATTAGTTTGCCTTAGCATAAACAAATGCATGGTAAAGAGCAAGACTAGGGGCAGGTATAACAATAAGAGAGTTTTTGAAGTAAACTAGGCCAGAGATATCAAGGTATCGGTATGTATCTTGAATTGCAGTGGCAGCAGTGGATATATTTGAAAGGGACTGAAGAGGTACAGTGACAAACCTGGTGAGGTATTGGATGTGGATGGAGAGGGAGAGAGAGGCCATGGATGCTGCCTAGGTTTCTAGGAGTAACTTTGCATGTAGACACCATTCATTAATCCTGGAAACATAAGAATGGAAAGCTTTCCAAGAGAGGTGCTAAATTCAGTCTGAGACATTTGATTTTGACCAATCTTGGGACACATGAGTTGAGATCTTAAATGGCAGTTAAGAATAGGCCCAGTTGGAACAGAGAGTTGATCTGGGGCCATGGCATACAGAGAATTGTTGGAATTATGAGAGCGGATAAGATCTCCTGGAAAGATTATATGGGTAGGGGAGAGAAGAGGAACTTTGAACATCAGCAGCATTTTAGGAATGGACAGAAAAGATAATTTAATAATACAATAAGAGAGGGAGAAGAAGGCATGGAAGTAGAAGGAAAAACAGGAAAATCTGGTGTCATGAATGTCAAGGAAAGAGGGAAACCATACCTTCTTTTGGAAACTTACAAGAGTTCAGTGAGTTGAGGCCTGGAGTGCAGCACACATGCATTTCTCCAGATCTCAGAAAACACTGCGGTCTAAACAAACGCAAACCATCCAGGCAACTAGGTCAACTGCCTTGGGTTACACTAATCCTTTGGGTAATAGTTTAAAAGTCCCGATCCATAATTTTCAGCAAATATATTTTCCTATTGGACACAGAGAGTGGAGAACTAATTGCTCTAAAAGATCATAACATGGATCTAATAGGCCCGAGGCCTTCAGAAAATAGACTGGTAGGTGACAAAATTTGTCCTCACAGTACCATTCCAGAGAATTTTAAGAGAATTTTATCTTAAAATAGAAAATCTGGATCCCTGGAGGACAGACACAGTGTATTCAAGTTCATTAGAAAGAAAGAGGCTGTGGCATGAAGGATGCAACCACTGTGGTCAGAACTCCATTACTTTTTCTCCTGGACTTGCTAGAACAGACGGAATAGTTGTATTGGGAATCAGCATTACAGTCACATTTTAGAAAATGCAAACACTCTTTTGAAGGGGTAGTGGACTTCCTGGGAAGAACTGTTGTTCAAAAGATATAGTTGCCTGAGAGACGGGAAGGGGAGGGATAAGAATGATGCTGAGGCTCATGCTGCCTCTGTAGCAACTTCAGATGAGTAGCAGGTGTATCAGATCCCTGGGGTACTAGGTTGTGGGAGGCCCCTGGGCAACCAAATCCCCATCTTAGAACCAGCTCCTAAGATTCCCTCTACTTCTCTAAGATTGAAATAACTGGACCTGAAGTTAGAAATAATTGTTATCCCCAGGGAGAGAGGTTAGGAGAACACAAGAATGCTCCTTTCTGTTTCTGTTAAGTTGATTGCTTTGAGGATTGATGAAACATCCTTTTGGAATAGACTGTAGTCCTCAGATGAAATACGAGTTTTACATTTAAAATACCATTTCTCTGAGTCATGGGACTAGTTCTGTTTTTCTGTTCAGGTGTACTTTCCTAAAATTAATATGCTACCAAAGACAAAACAGCAAGAAAGTGAAGTCAATTCTAAATATTCAGTCAGTCTTAAGTAGAATTATGCTAAACAAAAAAAACCTTAATATACTAGAATGAACCTAGAAAATGCTACTGGCATTATAAAAATTATTTAGAGTAGTACTGTTCAATTTTTTTTAAATTGTCCCCTGAAGGAGCCTTTTTAGGCATTTCTCCCCAATTGCCCGTTTTCTCCTTGAAGTATTAATAGCACAGATAGACTAGGTATTTGTTTATGTTCTGTTTATATAACTGTGATTTATAAATAAAAAGTGCAATATGATTCAACCCTTTCCCTGCAAGAACAAATTTTCTCCTCCTAGGGGAAATATCACCTCTCCTGAGAATGCATGATTTAAAGCTAATCTGCAGGTCCCTGATTTTACTGAGTGTTTGACAGATAATTAGAATGAATTTAAAAGCCTGCTCTGAAAGCAGTAAGATATTGGCTTAACCTAACAATTTTTAAGATACAAGAAAAATTGTTTGAACTTTAATTTTTTTCATTCACTCGTTCACTTAAACAAACGTGTAGCCTGCCCCACTCTATGGAAGACATTGTGTTGGTCCGTGGCTTCCTAGAACCATCCTTTAATTCACACCTTCTTTATCTCTCTCTTGAAGAGATTTTGCCATAATCTTGGCCCTACACTCGTGTTTGTTGTGCTTTTTCCACACCACAGTCAGAACAATTTTTACAAATGCATATCTGAGCATATCATTCCTTTACATGAATCACAGCAAAATTTTCTCTCACCTACAGGCTAGAGTCCAAGCTTTTAGCAATGCGTAGAAAGCCTCCTCCATGCCTTCCCCACTTCCCCTGTCTCCCGCATACCTCCTCAGTCTCCTTCATTACTATTCATTCCCTGTGCTTTTGTTTACCTGAATTACTGAAATGCTTGTATTTTCCCCAAAGTACACTCTGTGGTTTCGTGACATGGGTCTGTATGGCTGATGTGGAAGAGACCAATCTCTCAAGGGGTTTTCCTAAAGCCCTTGAAGGTTCTAACCTGATATTCTTTACTCTCTAGGTTGCAGCTTAAATAAATCACTCCTCCTGAAAGTTAGTCTTTAAAGAACATTAGTTTCCTCTGGGGCTCCAGGAACTATGCTTTCAAAGAGGAAAAGGAAAGCCACCATAAGCACTAGCCACTTACACGGGCTCGTTTTGATTTCATCGTTTCAGTCCTTAGAGAAGGGGAGAAGGATGATGGCAGTCAACTTATTAGCACCATTTTAAGGGAGCTACTTTACTTGTAACAGAGCAAATACAGTTACTTTATGGTACAGCGAAGCAGAAAAGGCACTGGACTGAGATCGAGATGGGCTCTAGTTTCAACTTGGTTATTAACCAGCTGGGTAGCTTTGGACAAGTGCCTTCCCCTCTTGCAGCTCATTTACCTCCTGTAAAATACAGCACTTGGGCCATTCGGTTTCAACATTCTGTGAACTGATGACATCACTCAGCCATTGTATGCCTTCTACTTTTTATTTGGCATTTGTTCATTTGATACATATATAAAAATCTGTACATTGTAAAAATAAAAAAATAAAAATAAAATTTGCAATTTTCAGTATTTTTTTCCTTTACATGAAACATCATCCCTTCTTCCAGTATTTTCTTGGCTTGACTAACTGCTGCTTACTTGTCAAGATCTGGCTTAGGCATCATCTCAGCCCCTCCCATCCAAATAAGGGTGAAGAACATTTTCTTTTTCTTTTCTCCTGTTTTTTTATTCTTTGTGGGTGTGTGTGTGTGTGTGTCTTTAACCATATGGATTTTATTTCTTTTCTCATGTAAAGAAGCTCAGTGCTATACATTCCAGGCCCAGTAGAGTGGCTTCATTATGTTATCAGGGATCTGAGGTCATTCTAGCTTACTGTTTCTCATCCTTAAAATGTCATCTTGTTATTATACTTTGAAGAAAAAGCTAAAGATATATCCAATTTATATACCTTCCAAACAAAAAGAATAAAGTCAAAGAACAAGTGGTACATGCTAGCTGAGTCAATCATTTTCAGAAGCCCACTCAACAACTTCCACTTAAATTTCATTTACTAGAGTGAAGAAACTTTTTCATTATGCTTATAATCCTTAAATGTAGTTCTAGGACTGCACTTAGCAAATAACATTGAAATGATCCTTTTCCATGCCCATTTGTATTAGTGCCTGCATATTTAAAAAAAAAAAAGTAGTCATCCAGTTTGGCAGTACCTCAAGAAGCTGAATATAGAACTGCTGTATGATCCAGCAATCCTGTTACTAGGAATATATTCCAAAGAACTGAAAGCAAGGACACAAACTAACATTTGCACACCGATGTTCATAGCACCATTAGTCACAATTGCTAAAATATGGGAACAGCCCAAGTGTTCAAAACCAATGATAATGGATAAACAGAATGTGGTATATACATACAATGGAATTAATTTCAGCTGTAATAAGAAATGAAATCCAGATGTATATGACAACATGGATGAAACTTGAAGACATTATGTTGAGTGAAATAAGCCAGACACAAAAGGCCAAATATTGTATGGTCACTCACGGAGGTAAACTCTAAAGTGTAGATTACTAGGAGATAGAATGTGGGTTGAGAATGGGAGATGATGCTAAATGTTTGTGGAATTTTTAATAAGGTTGTGATGGTTAGGCTAATGTGTCAACTTGGCCAGGTAATGGTGGCCAGGTAATGGTGCCTAGTTGTTTGGTCCAGCAAACATTGGGTTAATTATAATACAAGGGCATTTCATGGACTTTAATTATCAGTGAGTTGATTGCATATATGGCTGATTACATTTACTATCAACTGAGGAGATTGGCAGCAGCAATGAGTAACCTCTCATCCAATCAGTTGAAGGCCTTAAAGGGGGAAGTGATTTCAGCATTGAGAGAGAAAATTCCCATCTGTACTTCAGACAGCCATTGTCTCCTGAGGAACTCATTGAGGACATTCATCAGAGTCCCTGGCTTGCAGCCTGTCCTAAGGAATTTGGACTTATGCATATCCATGGTCACATGAGACAATTTTATAAAATCTCATACTATTTACAAATATCTCCTGTCAGTTCTATATCCCTAGAGAATCCTGACTAATCCAGTTTGATATTGGGAATGGTTTTTGAGAAACAGAATCTTAAAAATGGGACTTCTGAATTGGTTCTGTGATTTTTGCAATTGGCTTTCTACTTTGATTAGCATCAAGTGCACTGATAACTGTTTCCAATAATCAAGAGATCATTGACAGTCCATGGTTTGAACTGGCAATAGAGATATGCAAAATATCACTCCTGGATATGACTGCTATCAGAGACAAGGCTCTGGGTGAGAGTGTTTTTTAACACCTAACAGAGTTTTGTAGAATCAAAAGGTACAATGAGGTTGGCTGGCTGTTACTAAATAAAATGGATACAGTTATGAAAGAAAGGCATTAATGTTGCATATTTAAGTTCAAATATGCAACTTAAATGCCACATGAATGATGTGAAAGTTTCTGTGTGTGCTCTGAAAGAAAATCTTGTTTCATGCAGCTGCAGACTTGAGATCTCTGAAAACCAGATTCAGACCCTCATTGTGAGAGTAGCAACATTACAATGCTAAAATCTCAAACTTGCAGGGTGTCTGCTGTTAAAGTGAGGGCATTGATTTGAAAGGAGTGGAATCATGAGGATTGGGATGAAGACATATGGGTTGATGATGTTGGTAATGGGGACAATGAAACCCTAAATTCTTCTGAGACTATGCCAGATAAATCTGTAATGGTCTGGTCTGAGAAGGCAGCCGCCTGACCTCCTCCCCACCCTGAGGAAATGATCACCCAATCTCCCCCTGCCTTGAGGAGAACAACCACCCAATCTCAAGGAGTCAGCCATCCGACACACACCTGAAGAGATTAATCCTGTCTCACCAGATGAAACTGCAACTGAATGCCCTGAGGTAATTGGCTTGCAAGACACTTCTAATGCTTCTCCTTACCTACTCCCACCACCCCTCTTTTCTTCAAGACCGATTACTAGAACAAAATCACAACAAGCCCCAAAGGTGAAGTACAAAGTGTGACTCATGAGAAAGTACACTATACTCCAAAAGAACTGCATGAGTTTTCCAATTTATATTGAAAGAAATAAGGGGTATATGTGTGGGAATCGATATTGAAGGTCTGGGACAAGGGTGGAAGGAATGTAAAGTTGAATCAGGCTGAATTAATTGACATGAGCCCAGTAAGCAGAGATTCTGGATTCAATGTTATGGGTCAAGGGGTTGGAAAGGGCTCTAATAGTTTTTTCAGGTGACTGGCTGAAACATGGGCCAAAAGATGGCATACAATGCCTGAGGTTGAGAAGCCAGAATTGCTCTGGTATACTGTAGATGAGAGGATCCAAAGGCTTAGAGAGATTGGAATGTTAGAATGGATTTACCACCTTAGACCTGCACACCCACCCCAGGACTGTCCAGAGGACACACCTTTCACCAGGACTGTGAGGAATAAATTTGTGAGACTAACCCCATCTTCCCTGAGGAGCTCTGTGGTTGTTTTCTTCTGTAGGTCAGATATTAGCGTGGGAACTGATGTCACAGAACTAGGATCCTTAAACACTATGGGGATGATCTGATACTGGAGCAACAGAAGCCAAGTGGCAGCACTTAACCACCAAAGACAAGGTAGGCATGGTTACCACAATGAAAAGCAAACTCAAAGCAGCAATAAAAGAGTCTGAGTCACATAGACCTATGGCATTGGCTAATAGATCCTGGGTAACTAGACATAAAAGAGATGGGCAGTGTACTAAATTCCTACTTGATCTGTATAAGCAGAAGAGTAGGTCGAGTGAACAGAACCCTAACTTGAATTACAGAAACAGAGAGTGATGGCCTCTTAATCAACTCCAAGACTTGAGACAGTTTACAGACCCAGGGTCCCTTAAATAAGGGGAAGGCCAGGCCCCTTGGGGAAGGAACCTGTTATACCACCAAAAATTTATACTGTCAATCTTCCTCCCAGCCTTCCCCAAAGAGACTATGGTCTTTTGCCAGGGTAACTGTGCATTGGGGAAAGGGAAATGATCAGACATTCTGGGGATTTTTAAACTCTGGCTCAGAAGTGACATTAATTTCAGGAGACCCAAAATGTCACTTTGGTCTACCAGTCAGAGTAGGGGTTTATGGAGGGCAGGTGATCCAATGGAGTTTTAGCTCAGATCTATCTCACAGTTGGTCCACTGGGTACCCAGACCTATTCTGTGATTATTTCCCCAGTTCCAGAATGCATAATTGGAATAGATATACTCAGCAACTGGCAGGATCCCCACATTGGTTCCCTGACTTATGGAGTGAGGGCTATTATAGCCAAGTGGAAGCCACTTCAACAGCCCATATCTAGCAAAATAGTAAATCAAAGAAATACCAAATTCCTGGGGGTATTGCACAGGTAAGAGCCACCATCAAAGATTTGAATGATGAAGGGATGTTGATTACCACCACATCCCCATTCAACTTTCCTATTTGGCCTGTTCAGAAAACAGATGGATCTTGGAGGATGACAGTGGATTATCATAAACTTAACCAGGTAGGGACTCCAATTGTAGCTGATGTTCCAGATGTGGTATCATTGCTTGCACAAATCACATATCACCTTGTACCTGGTATGCAGCTATTGTTCTGGTAAATGCTTTTTTCTCAATTGCCATTAGTAAGGGACCACCAGAAACAAATTTGCTTTCAGCTTGCAAGGTCCATAATATACCTTCACTGTTCTATCTCATGGGTCTATCAACTCTCCAGCCCTATGTCATTATATTGTCTGCAGGGACTTTGATCATCTCTCCCTCCCACAAGACATCATGTCTGTCCATTATATCAAAAATATCATGCTGATTGGATCTAGTGAGCAAGAGGTATCAACTACTCTAGACTTATTGGTAAGGATTTGCGTGAGAGAGGATGGGAGATAAATCCAACAAAAATACAGGGGCCTTCCACTCAATAAAATTACTGGGTGTCCAGTGGTGTGGGCATGTCAAGATATCCCTTCTAAAGTAAAGGGCAAGCTGTTTCATGTGGCTTCTCCTATGACCAAAAAGAAGTAACAACACTTAGTTGTCCTCTTCAAATTTTGGAGATAACATATTCTTCATTTACCAAATGAACAGAAAAGCTGCTTGTTTTGAGTGGGGACCAAAACAAGATAGGCTCTGCCACAGGTCCAGGTTGCTGTGCAAGCTACACTGTCACTTGGGCCATATGATCCAACAGATCCAGTGGTGCTGGAAGTGTCAGTGGTAAATGGAGATGCCATCTGGAGCCTTTGGCAGGCCCCTATCACAACACAGATCCTTAAGATTTTGGAGCAAAGCCCTGCCATCCACTGCAGATGACTACTCTCCTTTTGAGGAAAGAGCTTTTAACCTGCTACTGGGGCTTAGTAGAGACTGAATGCTTAACCATGGCCCACCAAGTTACCATGAGACCTGAGCTGCCTATCATAAGCAGGGTATTGTCTGACCCAACAAACCATAAGTTTGGGGGTGCACAGCAGCACTCCATCAAAAAGTGGAAGTGGTATACACAAGATAGGGCTTGTGCAGGTCCTGAAGGCATAAGTAATTTACATGAAAAAGTAGTCCAAATGTCCATCATCACCACTCCTGCCACATTACCTTCTTTTTCCCAGCCCACATCTATGGCCTCTTGGGGAGTTCCTTACAATTGACTGAGGAAGAGAAAACTCAGGCCTGGTTTACAGATGGTTCTGCATGATATGCAGGTACACCCGAATGTGGACAGCAGCAGCAGCCCCTTTCTGAGATGTCCCTGAAGGACAGTGGCGAGGACAAATCCTCCCAGTGGGCAGAACTTCAAGCAGTGCACCTGGTTGTTCATTTTGCTTGGAAGGAGAAATGGCCAGAGGTGCATTTGTACACTGATTCATGGGCTGTTGCCAATGGTTTGGCTGGATGGTCAGGGACTTGAAAGGAACAGGATTGGAAAATTGATGTCAAAGAGGTCTGGGGAAGAAGTAAGAGGATAGACCTTTCTGAGTAGGCAAAAATCGTTTAAGTATTTATGCTCCACATGAATGCTCACCAGAAGATGACTTCAGGAGGAAGATTTTACTAATCAAATGGATAAGATACCTATTCTATGGAAAGCAGTCAGCCTCTTTCCCCAGCCACTCCCGTCATTGCCCAATGGGCTCATGAACAAAGTGGTCATGGTGGTAGGGATGGGGGTCATGCATGGGTTCAGCAACATGGACTTACTCTCACCAAGGCCAACCTGGCTACAGCCATTGCTCTGTGCTCAATCTACAGCAGCAGAGACCCACATTCAGTCCCTGATTTGGCATCATTCCCTGAGGTGATCAGTCTGCTACCTGGTGGCAGGTTGATTACACTGGACTATTTCCATAATGGAAGGGGAAACAATTTGTTTTAACTGAAATAGACACATACTCCAGATATTGGTTTGCCTTCCCTGCATGCAATGTTTCTGCCGTGGTGTTCCACACAGCACTGATTCTGGTCTAGGAACCCAGTTCACAGCAAATGATGTGTGGGAATGGGCACATGCTCATGGAATTCACTGGTCTTACCACGTCTCCATCATCCTGAAGCATCTGGATTGATACAATGGTGGAATAGCCTTTTGAAAACTTAATTACAGTACCAACTAGGAAGCAATACCTTGCAAGGCTGGGGCACTGTTCTCCAGGAGGCTGTACATGCTCTTTATTAGTGTCCACTCTATGATGCTGTTTCTCCCATTGCCAGGATTCACAGGTCCAGCAATCAAAGGGTGGAAATGGGAGTAGCACCACTCACTATTACCCCTACTGAGCCCTAGGAAACTTTCTGTCCTTGCAACCTTAAGCTCCGCTGGTCTACAGGTCTTGGGTCTTAGTACCAAAAGAAGGAGTGCTTCCACCAGGGAACACAACAATTTCATTGAACTGGAAATTAAGACTGCCATTTTGGGCTCTCCATGCCTCTAAATCAACAGGCAAAGAAAGGAATTACTGAACTGGCTGGGGTGATTGATCCTGACTATCAATAGGAATTAGGACTGCACCTAAACAATGGAGGTAAAGAAGAGTTTGCCTGGAATACAGGAGATTCCCTAGGGCATCTCTTAGAATGATGCTGCCCTGTGATTAAAGTCAAAGGAAAACTGCAACAACCCAATCCAGGCAGGACTAACAATGGCCCAGAATCTTCAGGAATGAAGATTTGGGCCACCCCACCAGGCAAAAGAACTATGGCCAGCTGAGGTGCTTGCTGAGGGTAAAGAGAACATGGTATGGGTAGTAGAAGAAGGTAGCGATAAATATGAACTTCGACCACATGATCAGTTATAGAAACAAGGACTGTAATGGTCATGAATATTTCTTCCTTGTTTTGTTATGAGTATATTTGTATATGTACATAAAATAAATATTTTTGTTTTCTTCCCTGTTTGTTTCTTCCTTATCTGTCCCCTTATCATATGACATAAGTTGTATTAGATTAATGTCATAGCATTTAAGGATGTCAAGTTTAAAAGTGAATATTACCCTGGGACTTGCACCCTAATCTGGAGGGATTTAGTGTGTTTCTGATTGTACACAGGATAGTTGAGTATTGCTAGGTGGAAAATATATATATATATGTCTGTTATTGTTTTTATTTTGAGATTAAGCATGGTTTAAGGTGATGTGTATGGCTGCCAGGTTGATAAGGGGTGGTCTGTGATGGTTAGGCTAATGTGTCAACTTGGTCAGATAATGGTGCCCAATTGTTTGGTCAAACAAGCCCTGGGCTAATTGTAATACAAGGGCATTTCATGGACTTTAATCAAGAGTGATTTGATTGCAAATGTGGCTGATTACATCTATAATCAACTGAGGAGATTGCCATCAGCAATGAGTGACATCTTGTCCAATCAGTCAAAGACCTTAAAAGGAGAAGTGATTTCAGTATTCAGAGAGAGAATACCCATCTCTACTTCACACAGCCAGCATCTCCTGGGGAACTCATTGAGAACCTTAATTGGAATCCCTGGCTTGCAGCCTTCCTTATGAAATTTGAACCTGTGCATTCCCACAGTCATGTGAGGCAATTTTATAAAATCTCTTGCTATTTACACATATCTTCTGTCAGTTCTGTTTCCCCACAGAACCCAGGCTAATACAATGGTTTATTTTAAAAGTGTGAAATATATATAGTTGGTGGTAACACATTATAGTGAGTATAACTAACACTACTGATTTGTAAATGTGATTGCGGCTAAAAGAGACACTCTGTGGATGTAAATGTCAATTGGAAGGAAGCTAGTGAGTAAACTAGGGAATGTATAGCATAGTGATTTCGGTGGTGGATGGAGATTGTGGTTAATAGTATAAATATAAGAATGTTCTTTTACAAGGTGTTAAGAATATGGTGATACACAGGAAAATTACAACTAATGTAACATATTGTATTAGTCAACCAAAGGGGTCCTAATGCAAAATACCAGAAATCGGTTGGCTTTTATAAAGGATTTTTATTGGGGGTAGAAGCTTACAGTCACAAGACCAAAAAGAGTAAGTTACTTCCCTCACCAAAGTCTGTTGCCATGTGTTGGAGCAAGATGGCTGCCAGTCTCTGTGAGGGTTCAACCTTCCTCTTCTTCCCAAGGCTCCGTGGTCCCAGCTTCTTCTGATCTCAGCTGTAGGCTAGCATAAGGCTCATCTCTCCCCGGGGCTCATTTCTTTCTGGGCTTTCTCAGCTGTTCAGGACTTTGGTCTCTTCAGCTGAAAACTATCAGGTGAATGGCTCAGCTCTCTCCTTGGGGCTCCAGTGTCCAAAACTAAACTCTCTGTGTTCTCCTTCTCTGTGTATTTACTTCCCTGTCTTTGGTTGAGCATCCATTTATATAGCCCACAAAGGGAGGAGGGGCAGGATCTCAAACTGAATTGCCCTAATGACATGGTCAAATAGAAGCCCTAATCTTGATTTAATAAAGTAAAAGTGAAACCTCTGAATCTAATACAATCGAATATGCCCAGAAGAATAGACCAGTTTACAAACAATCCAATATCTATTTTTGGAATTCATAAATAATACCAAACTGCCACACTTATGGATGATAGTTAACAATATCTAACAACTATAGAGGGGTATAAGAAGTTATGGGATTTTTCCTTTGGGAGTAATGAAAACATTCTAAAATTAACTGAGGTGATGATAGCACAATTCTGTAATGAAAATGAGAGCCGCTGAGTGTACACTTTGAATGGATTGTACAAAGCATGGGATGGTATAACACAATGAATCCTATGGTGGATCATGGACTGTGGTTAACAGAATAAATATGAGAACCGTCTCTCATGAACTATAACAAATAATAATACTAATACAGGGTATTAATAATCAGGTGGGTTGAGGGAAAATACAGCAAATATAACATATGGGTTATAGTTACTAGTAATATTTTGACGATGCGCTTTCCTACTTTGTAACAAATGTTTCACAACAATGCAAGGTGTTGGTAGTGGGTGCATAATAAGCATGTTGATTTTGTAAGTTCACATACTTATTGTTTATGTATGTTCATGTACAGATGACAGACTTCAATACAATTTTTTAAATGAAAAAAAAAAAGGAAGTCATCAGTGTATCTGTTGTACTCAGCACAGTCCCTGGAACACAAAAGGAAAGCAACACATTTGTTGAATTCAAATACTGAACTAGGGATCCTGGACTCAGATGTCTCAAAGTTGAAAGGGGCAAAATAGATTTGAACCAATCACACCAATATCATATAATAACAGGTTACAATACAAGTGGGTGTAGGATGCTATGGGGGCATAGTGAATGAAATGATTCTTTTCACATGGGAAAAATTAAAGAGGGATTTAAGGAATACTTCACAAAACAGGTGAAATTTGAGCTTGGTCTTGACTAGGCATTCTTTAGATAAAGAAGAAAGAAGGCATAGAAAACATATGGGCAGGAAAGATATGATGTGATTAGGAAAGACATGGTGACCAGACAATAGGGGCCAGAGAGGGTGATGGTCAGGAGTTGGGGAGGAGCAGGGCAGGTGTCCTGGTCAGACTGAAGAGCCACCTTTGGCACGCTGGGGAGTTTCATCCTATATGCAATGAAAGGTCTGGTGTTGATTTTATCCAATTAAGGAAGATTTCTTCATGTTTTTTCCCATTTAAAGAACTTAATATTAATTCCACTCAAAGTCTTATAAATCTATTGACACTGAGACTTCTTTTCTCTTCACATATAAATAAGAAGCTCATTTTTTTTTTTCTCCTGTGAAACCTCTCAGCTAGTTTTCAATAAGAAGTTCCTAAAAAATAACCATGGGGTTGTTAGTGGTAATTTGGATAATATTCAGTAATATGAAGGAAATATTTCTATGTGGAGTTATGAGGTATGTAATTTGAATAGATTATTAAATTCCCTTTGAATTTATATACTAATCTTTTTATCTCTATAAAATAGTTGACTTTGGTGTAGAAAGATGGAACTATACAAGTACTATAATACCATCTTATAAATTCTCTTCTTTAATTAAATGCTGGACTTACAGTATGGATTTAGATTCTGTTTACTTTCAAGATCTCACTATCAGGAGAATCATTTCAGGATAAATAAAGATATAAATAAAATCATGGCACCAGTGCCAATTTTTGAGCCAGACTGTTTCTACTCAAGTCAGCTCTACTATTTATTATAAGCAGGTTAGTTATCACTTTGTGCTTCAGTTTTGCCATCTGTAAAATGGGCATGAAAATAATGGGTTTCTGGCTCACTCTAAGTGTTATTGTATTGACTATTCACTGGGGGACAGCCCATGCGCTGTCCCAGAAGCTGCAGAGTCTCAAAAAAGGACGGCAGCAGGAAATTCTGAGACCCAGGGATCAACGTCCAGGCATAAGACAGTTCTGATGTAAAAATGAGTCTGCAGATTTCTTTCCAAATTTCACAATTCCAGTCAAAGGCACAAAGGAGGGGGTGGATGTCTTGGTGCAGTTGAGACAAGTCTGGTGGTGAGGCTTTTGGGGCAATGTCCTTAGGAGGTTTCATTTCCTGGGCACACAGCTGTGGGCAAACATCCGAGTATGTTCGACCCATTGCAGATTCTAAATTAAGTTAGTAAAAAAGCAGGTTCAGCACGCAAACTTGATGTATGATACCTCAAAGCCTTCTCTGGAACGTGGATCTGTCCTCAAGAAGTCATCTTCAAACAAAAGAGTAGAGACATGCAAGTCTACAGGAATCAGAAAATCTCCCTTCTCCAAGGAAGCAACAGGGAGGGGGAGATGTAGGAGCCAGAGGTGTCTGATGTGCTGGCTATGTGAACTGGTTTTGAAAGGATTTAAAGGAAAGCATTTTGGTAGTGCTGAGTTCTTTTGCAGGTCACACTACTGAGTTCAGCAACTCTCAGTGTTCTGACCTCAACTTATTAATTCATGTCAATCTCCTACTTAGAAAGCTTCAATTGCCTTCCAGTGCTTTTTGGATAAAGATAAAAATCCTTAGCTGGCCTGTAGGGCCTTGAACGCTGGCCTCTAGCTACTCCTCCTCCAGTCTCTCCCGTCATTCTCTCCCTCCATGAATTTTAGCCACACCGCCCATTTTGCTCATCTTGAACAGCCTAAGCTTCTTCAGGGAACTTTGCAAATGCTGTGTGTTTTTTCCCACCAAGAATGCCTCACCTTTCCTGACCTTCACCTGGCCAACTCACTCATCTTTCACAAGACATTTTAAATGTCATTTCTCCAAAACACTAAGGATAATTTTAATTTTATAGCTATTGATGTGCTTGATCAATGTGTGTCTTCCCAACTAGTCTGCAAGCTCTTTGAGGACAATGACTGCTTCCTCGCTCTTGTATCTCCAGTGATGATCTTCCTAGCATATAGGAAGCATTCAGCAGGTATTTGTTGAATAAATAAAAGGGGGTTCATTTCTAGAAACAAAAGATTACTTTGAGAATAGAAGAGTATATAGTAATATAACTCATGAAAATGTTACTTAGTTTTCCTCACTGTGGCTAGTGCCACAGATTTTAGTTTGTGAACTCACTGCTCTTCAACGTAATAAAACGGTTCATTTTAAATTCAACTTGAAAAAAATTAAGCTCTATATTAAAACTTTCCTGCACTTGGCGGGGCTCACCTTCGAATGATCAGATTGACCAACCAATTTGCAAAATGACTTTCCCTGCATTACACATAAGTGCATTATGCATTATACATTATGTTAATGATATTGATAGTAGTAATCATCATCATCATCTTGGTAAGCAAAATATTTATTAGAATTAAATTTAATTAATCAGATTCCTTTAATCTATTTGCTATTTTATCAATTAATTATAATTATTTATTCAAGTACTTTGAATTAAATTTATTAGAAATTCATTATGAATCCATGTCAAATTCATATTCACTGTATCTATGTAGATACAAATAATTTTATACCAAATGCATTTTTAAATTAATATTATAATTTTTCTGTTAGAGAAGTTATAGGTTTACAGAAATACCATGCATAAAATATATATAAAATACAGAGTTCCCATAAGCCACCTTATTATTAACAACTTACATTAGTGAGGTACAGTTGTTATAATTCATGAAAGAACATTTTTATAATTGTCCTATTAACTATAGTCCATCATTTACAATAGGATTCATTGAGTTGTACAGTCCTGTTTTTTTCTGTTTATTTTTATTCTAGTAACATATATATAGCCTAAAATTTCGCCTTTTAACCACATTCACATATATTTGCTACTTCTCTCTCTTTAGAGAGAGACTTTAAAAACATATCTAAAGATAACTTCCTTATCTAAAGAATAGATATCTTTATCCATTTTAGATAACTTTAGATAACTTCTCTAAACTGTTGTACTTTGCAGTTATGAATAATTATGGATAATAAAAAATTGTGTCCTTTAGTGAATTATATTTGAATGCATTTCATTTTCAGTGAATTGTTTCTTTTACTTAATGCAATACAGTTTCCAAAATCAATTTGTTAACTTTTACAGAACTCTCTGATACACTTGGGGATAAAAATTAATCTGAAAATGTCTAAGTGCCTCTTTACTGCCTTTCCAATCCCAGCCTCTCCTGAGAGATGGGGGCTTTGCCAATTCATTTAAAATAATGATCACAGGTCATTCTTCTCCTGAGCAACTGAGTCACCCAGGACCAAATTATTAAAATCAAGCATGGCCAATTTTTAAACATGATTTTCTGTCAATATGGCCACTTCTGAGAGCTTGGCAAATTTCACTTGAAAATGTAAAGAAAAGAAAGAGAAAACAAAAAGACACCCTTTCTCCAAAAGCTGGCATTTCATTTGCTGAAACATACAGTGATACTAGGTGGGACCTTTGCCATTGATAGGTTTAAACAATGGTAGGGGTTTCTAAATAACCTTGACAGGTGTGTCATATAAATTGCAACGTCCATAAACACAAAAATCATGTTTTGCTAAGCTGGCTTCTATTCAGGAAACGGCATATCTGATATGCCTGATGAAAACAGTTCATTTTTTAAAGAATATTTTCCCCTAAGGTTGTACTCAGAGAAAGAATTAAGTCATATGAATTGTCTGCACAACAATGCCCTAACAAAAAATTCTGGATATTTTAAGCAACCTGGGCTTTGCTTAAGTAGATTAACATACTCCTAAATTGTCGTAAATCCTGCACTATACACTTTTGGAACAGAATGATCATGACTGTTTAGATGTAACACAGAAATTAATAAAAGGCATGACTAAACATAGAGTTGGCCTCAATGTTTCCTCTTGTAGCTGCAAAAGGAAGAAACCCCTCTTTCCTTGACTGTCCCAGATTCTTGGCTCAAATCAAGCTCAAACTCCATTTGTGGTTTTTATAAATATATTTGTTCAACAAATACTGATAGAGCACCGATGTGCTAAATATTCAGTGCACTGAGGACACTGAAACTGACACATCCCTTGCTCCTTTGCTCTCCTGGTGTAGTCTAGTAAGGAAGAGAGAGATTAATAACGATAAAATTATGATCACATCAACTGGATTGGTGTGAGGAGGGAGATTTGAGTTCTGGCCTCTCGCACACACATGTACATGGGTAGTGACATCTACAGAAGTGCTATTCAAACGTGAGGTCCAGGGCTGTTCATAATTACTCAGCCACTGCCATCGGTTCAGACATGCTCTGGGAGCAGCAGGATAAGGACACAAGACTTACTGTCATGCCAGGCATATTGGGGCACAGGGACGAACCAGGCCTCACCCTCACCCTAACTATGCCAGCTGCTTTAAGTTTTGCAAGGGCAGAATCCAAGTCCTCAGGAGTGTATGGGAGCTATTTGACCTCATTCCCATGTTGGGCAGGTCATTAATTTTTGTGTTATTTGTTTGACAATAAGGGATACACTCAAATTAGAGGGAAAGATACCATCCATTTCCCTTGATGATGGCAATGGCGGTACTTTTGGTTGTGGTATGGAAGAAAACTGTTAAAAATCCATAAGATAATATGAACTCCCCAAAACAATGGTATTTAGAGCTCATAAAACGCACTGTGTCCTCAGGCACATCGTTGGCTCTGAGCCGGTTTCAGAGTAAGTCAGGACGAAACTTGCTAGAGCACAGAATGTGAGTACAGCCAGCCTTCGATGGGGGCCTCCTGGAGTGCAGGGACTATTCTTTCTGCTAATGTTCCAAGTGAATGAAGGAAGAATAAAAGCTTTGTAAATTCTAAACAAAGGGGCTCTTCTGTATATTAATAAGATTTAGATTGCCAGGAGGCAGACAATGGGTTTTCATTCTTGGGTAGAGTCTCAATATAATGAAGACTTCTGTGTGAATTCAAGTGTTCTCACTTGAGAGTCTCTTCTTTGGTACCAAATTGCTCCTCACACAGCACAAATGCTGGGGGAATTGGGGTACGCATAGCCCAGAAGCAATTTACTTTATCCAAAGTATACAGTTTCTATCTGCTAGCATCTGACCTTCCCTTCTCCTCTCTTTGGAAAGTTTTCCAAAAAAAAACTTGCAAGAAAAGAGTTGCTGCTGAGATTTTTAGTTTGTTTTAAAATTTTAAATCTGACCTGAAAGGAAGTGTTAAGTCTGTTTTTGCTTGAAGCAAGCATCTCCAGGACTATCTGGGTTTATCCCTTGGTTCTCAATGGCTCCCAACTTGAGGGACCTGGCCTTAGGGCTATCAGGGACAGTAATGGTGAAAGCCACCACAGAAACCACTTACCCGTGCTTTGTGGTCATATGAATTCACTGAAATGCCACTTTTCTTTACTGTTGGCAGAATACTTTCATCAATTCAGTTTTACCAACTGCTTACAGGAAGTTCTAGGGGAATTTTGATTTGCCTTTAATGTAAACAATGGGGAAACAAATTATTACCTACAAAATACACATTTATCAAGAGGTAAAGGCTCTGTGAGGAAACTCTTTGGTAGTGAAACTCTGAGAACAATTATCATCATTACATTCAGATATGTGCTCATACAGTCAATAAATGTTTATTGAATACCTACTATGTGGCAGCTATTGGGGCAGATACAGGATGAATCAGATATGGTCCCTACCTTTGCTATAGAACTAAGTCCTGAATTCTGCGAACTGCTACAGATAGGAATTGCTTAAGTGCTCTGAATAGCCTTGTGTGGAAAATGGAGATGTCCCTGAAGTCTCCTTTGGCCTCATGAACTAGATGCTGGTCTCTTTATTGGCAAATGCTCCAATTCCAATGGAAATATTCCATGGACTCTCACAAATGCATGAAGCCAAATAAAAACTACTCTCCATGGACTCATAACTTAAATGAATATTTATTGAGTTTTCATGGACTACCTATAATCAGTACAGGGGCCGTAGAAAGAGCAAGAGCTTTGGAATCAGACAGAGCTTCCTGAGTGTTACTAAGAATGTGTAACCTCCCTGAGATCATGACCCTTATATAGTGGGGATCATAATGGTGCCTACTTCCAGTGTTGTTGTAATAAAACAAAAAGGTACACCAAAAGTGTCATAATGTAGAGGTTAAAAGTGAACACTTAGGAACAGACCATCTGATTTCAAATGCTGGCACTCTCACACTTGTACTTGTGTTCCTTTAGGAAAGTCACTTACCCTTGATCGTTTCAGTGTAAAAGAATCATAAGGGAATCTAATTTTGGATTGTGAATACTAAATGAAATAACATGCATATGAGTTAACACAATACTTAAGACATGTTAACAACTTAATAAATGTTAGCTATACCTCCTATTAGTATTAATGCTTAAAGTGCCTAGAACATAGTAGACAATAAATAAATGCTAGTTACCTACATTTATCCCAGTTAAGGTTACTTTAAGGCAAGTTATTGCAAAAGTTACTCTTTTTTGTTCAGATATGTGGTGAATGCTATGATAAACCACCCAAATACCCCCTCCTGGAAGAAGGCACTCATTCTCCCAACTGTTCGGAGGATTGTGGCTTTAAGCTCTCAACTGAATTTCAGTTCAAGAATTGCCCTCAACAAGAGCAACCTCACTCAAGGTCATACACACTCCCTGGGGGCTACCCGCTCCCAATGACCGATATCTGGGCAGGGGTGTATAAAGGCACTTACCTCAAGGCAGGACAACTCTTAAGGTACAGCCCAGCCCCAGAGCTCCCTGTAAGATGGGCTGAGGCCTTTGCTGAGACCACACCATAGCCCATCTTTTCCCTCTATCCAATCCTATTTCCTTCACCCTCTCATAGGTGTTGATCACAAGGGAACTCCAGGATAAACCTTTTATATACAAATCAGCATCTCAGAGTCTACCTAACTCACAAGTCTCCCATTTAGATAGCAGGGAAATCTGTGATCAGTACAATCTCTCCTTCACCCTCATAAGAATCAAGAATGGTTTTTTTCTCTGGCAAATTTAATGAGATACAGAAATTAACGCCATAATTCCATTGCCAAAGTGCAACCAGGGTAGACTTTAGGTTGGTTTAAGAGTGACCTGGGAGGTTACCTGAGAAAGACAGTGCTTCTCTTTAGTGAAATGCACTTGTACAAATTCACAGAGGTCCTTCTCCTTCCCCTGGTAAAACAGTAAGGCCTGCAAAATTAGACTATCTATGAACAGTGACCATAGAGTTTTCCTTCAGCCTTCTGCTAGGATTTTCCTGTGTATACCCTTAAACTATGAATAATGTATTAGAGGCTCAGAAAATCTAAACCCACCTCTAAAGAAAACGTTCATCATAGCCACTGTCATAGGGGACTTCTCCAGTCCAAACTACCCAACAGAACCTGGTGAGTGTTTATTACAGCATCACAGCCTTTTGTGCATAGTACTTTGCACAACTCTGTGCCCCTGACATGTCCTTTCAGAGACATGTGGTTATAGTATCCAAATCAGATGTTCAATTATAAAAAGCCAAATTAGAAATTTCACATTCCTTAGAGAAAATGCTAATAGGCAGAATGAACATAAATCTAATTTAATTTGACCATAATATCCCAGGTGCTAGTGTGTTCATATGTCTGTGAGCCTGTAATCAGGCATAATTATTAGGGGTGATTTCTTTGTTTTTCCCCCTTTAATCAATGATAAGCACAGGTGCAAAGGGTAGAAGAACATGTCTTATGTTCTGCAAGAGAATAATATTCACTATACCATTAATTCTATAATTTCTTTCTGACAGTGGTCTTACAAAGTCAGAATCTTTTAATAGTACTGTAGTGCAGCATTTTATGCCAATTAGCCTGAGTTAGAAGAGTGCTTTCCATTGTGTTATCTCTGGGTTATATCTTTGGGAAATCATATTATCTGACAATTTAAAAATTACATGAACACTTTAGAAATTTTTGGCAACATGGAAAATTCCTAGTAACTTAATCAGTAGAGTACAACAATTAGTATTGCTAAGTCATATGAGTGTCATATATGTGTTTTAATTGGTAGTATATACTCTCCCTTCCCTGTATATTTTCACCTTGCCACATTTAGAAACTTTTTAGAGAATATTGGGTTTGAAATGTCCTTATGACATTTATAAACAGTGACTACATTTTCCACAAAGTGTTTCCTAAACTGAGTTCCATGGAATGATGTTTCATGAGATATTAAAAGGTATTCCTAAGACAAAACTTTCATTGGTCAAATAAGTTTTGGAAAAGTTGAAGCCTCCCAGATGTTTATAATCTACATAGTAATATATAAGAATATAAGCATATTAAGGACATTGCAATGTTCTGATGTTAAGAAATTTATAACCCTGTTTAAAAACCAGTGTTCCCCAAAATTATTTGAACACACACACCTTTTATTTCTTCCCATAAACCACCAATGGATATCTTAGTGGATCTAATGTTCTACACAACACAATTCTGGAAATATTGCAATACAGCATCCTTGCCAATGGCTCAGTCTGCTGTATGTTTCAAGACTTGGAACTTTCTCAATCTCTTGAGTCAGACCCTCCCATCTTTGGACTGTTCCCACTATTAGAAGGTTCTTTTTAACCACCCACTGGTCTTGCTTCAGTTCATCCAGAACAATTCTGTTCCTCCTCAAAATGATATTCCTTTAAATATTTGAAAAGAATTAGTATTCTCTTACCTCCACCATCTATATAGTCCCCTCTCCATCCTAAATATCATTATTTCCTTCCCTTTGAAAATTCAGTTCCAAACCTTCTTATCGCCCTTGTCTCTCTCTTCTGAATATTATACTTGGTCTATATTTCCTCCAAAAGAGGCTCCTGGAAATTAACGCAATTTTCTAACTAGGGTGTAGCATATAGCAGAATATTTCCAGCCTTTTTCTGCTTACTGCTGTTCTCTTTTTACAGACCAACGTTATTTTGGCAGTTTTTCTATGAACATTTCCCAGTCATCCTGCATTAGTCAGCCAAAGGGGTGCTGATGCAAAGTACCAGAACTCTGTTGGCTTCTATAAAGGGTATTTATTTGGGGTAGAAGCTTACAGTTACCAGGTCCTAAAGAGTCCAACTCAAGATACCACAAGAGGTACTTTCTCACCCAAAGTCTATTGCCAAGTATTGACGCAAGATGGCGGGAGATATCTGCAAGGGTTCAGCCTTCCTCCTTCCTCTTAAGGTTCCATGGTCCCAGCCTCTTCTGATCCCAGCTGTAGTCTGGCTTAAGGCTCATCAGTCTCCCCAGGACTCATTTCTTTCTAGGCTCAGCTGCTCTGTTCTCTCTACAAGGTCAGCTGTAGACTATCAGGCTATCTCTCTTCCCGGGGCTGTGTCTATGCAGCACTCTCTCTCCCTGCATATCTGCTTCTGTGTGTCTACTTCTGTGTGACAGTCTGTTTTATCCCCACCAAAGGGGTGGGAACTCAAACTGAGTCACCCTAATGACGTGGTCAAATAAAATCCCTAATCTTGATTTGACAAAGTAAAAGTGAAACCTCTGAATCTAATATAATCTAATATGCCCAGAGGAACAGATCAGTTTACAAACACAATCCAATATCTATTTTTGGAATTCATAAACAATACCAAACTGCCACACATCCCATAGCCACCCTTTTCCTGGAATTCTTTAACAGCTTATTCTGAAGAAAGAAGGCAGATATCAGGTAGTACTAGAAGAAGGGATAGAGGGGAAGAAGGTCCAGTTCCAAAAGAGCCTAGATAAGTTTTCTGCCTTACCCATCTTCTCCCTTTTTAGCTCATCTTCTCTTCCAAAGAAGCTATAAAGCAGGTAGGAGCTGAGATCCCATAAGAACTGTAAGAAAAGCCCTGAAGAGTCAGCTGAAGCTGGATAGCAGCTGGATACTCTAAGGTGGAAGCAGATGAGAAAGGTGGAAGTTTGGATGTGCTGGGAGGTAGCTCTAGCCGGTAGCATCAATGGTATTATTCAGGGATGTTAGTCATCTAGGTGAGTCTTATCTGGGTTATTTTAAAGTGAAGCTGTCCAAAGGTTAGAGAGAAATTATATAAGTAAATATATATTTGTTTTCAAAATTTGGATTCACCGATAAATGAGAATGAGAAGAGCTGGTCATGTTTATCAGCTGCCTTCCTGATTTATCCTGCACTTAGGGTTATCACCATTGGCATACAGAAGCAGAGTTACAAAGTGACATAATGACAGTAATGCTGCCCTTCCTCAGGGCTGGTGCTCACTTTTGTTTTAATTAAGTCATTAATTAACTAACTATTGATTCTAAGAGTCATTGAACATAGAATGTGCTTTATGAAAGAGAAGCATAATTAGCAACCGTGTCGAGTTGTGTTTTTTGGAAGCGTTTGAAAATATGGTCCTAAAAGAATAATTGATACACCTTTTTCTTAATTAAAATCTTCCTTTACATTAATCTTAATGACTCCAAAAAGGTGAAATAAAATTCTTCCTCACAGCAGACCATAAGCAGTCCTGGATTATTTCAGGAGAGGTTTGCAGGAACAGATCTTTTAAAGATGTTATAGAATTTATCCTGGCTGGAATAGAGGAAAGACTTCTTCCAGTGCTCTGCACATATAAAGCTGGTAGGGTTAACAAGTCCTAAAGTGATGAGAACATTTTTGTTAGAATGGTTAATTTTCTACACAAACTGCAGAAGTTAAGGTGTACTTTCATTTTACGTTACTACTCATTAAAAATGACTTACATAATGAGACTATAGGAGTGATACTTTGATACAGGAGGTATAAAAACAAATGACATCTTTATCTTAATATTTAGGGAATTTCATCTTATCCCATAATAAGAACAACCTAAATCCTGGCTCTATGATGGCGTGATACTGAGCTTACATGATTTATTGTGAAAGTCCAGAAGTGAACTTAGATCAGAGAAGTGAAATCCAACCTAATGAAAGAAACAGTACTTGGAAAGAAGAATGAAATGACTATACAGTTACATGATAGAGAGAAGGATGGAGATTATCTGTGACCCAGCTATGAAATTCATTGACATGGCAATCACTGTCAGCTAAAACAGTCAGAGAGGGATTCCTGAAGGAAGCATTACATGAACTGGGGCTTTGAGATCATGCAAGATTTGGAAAGGTTAGCAGGAGCACGAAGATCTGGGGATGAATTCTGAGTGAAGTTCCAAAGGAAAAGATGAGTACTGTGTGTGTGGGCAGCAAAGATGAACTGGCTCAAGTAGAGGGCTTGTGTTGGCGAGTGGTTGGAAATAGTTTCATAGGTAAGGTCGGGCTGCTCCATGAAGATCTTCTATTCCAAGACTTGAAGATTTACGCTGTAGGGAAATCATGATAGTTAGTCCGTCATGGTGTCCACAGCGGGAAAGATGCCAGCTATAATCAGGTGGAGAGAGCAGTCTCATTGAAATAGGAGAGGATGAATGAAGGTATAGGTAAAAGGAGTTTTGCCAGAGTAGAAGAGAGGGTCATAAAAGAGTAGAAGAAGTGACATTCTCCATAGATTATAGGAAGATATTCCCTTTAATTTATGGGATCTTTGAAGGTAGGGACTGTGTGATGTGTATCTGTGACATAATATAACATAATATATGTATCTCTACAGCTGTGTGTTCCAAGAGAGCCACCGCAAACCATGGCAGGTCCAAATTGAGGTGTTCTGTATGTGTAAAATACACACGTTGTTTTGAAGACGTACTTATGAAAAAAAAAAAAAAGAATATGAAATGTGCATTAATTTTTTATATTGATTGTATGTTGAAATGGTAATATTTTAGGTATAAGTTAAATATAATACATTATTAAATTAATTTAACCTGTTTCTTACTTACTCTTTCTGAGACTACTAGAACATTTAAACATAAATGTGGCTCCCATATGAACACTGCTCTATAGAGATATAATCAGGGCTGTTCCTTTGGTAAACCATAACAAATGCTGGCCAAGAAGAGGGCCAGAGGAGCCTTCTGGTGCACACATGGAGAGCTCTTGAAAATGTAGGAGAAAGGCGCTGTATGTGAGTGTGGAATCTCAATTTCTTCCACAGTCCTACAGTCACCCCTACAGGTGCACTGACTGCATGTCTTTATATAGATGCTGCTCTCCTGGCTCCTTCTCTTAGCAGTACCATCTCTCAGTTCTGTGAGGTAATTAAGAAGCAGTTTCCTTCAGGGAATCAGCATTTACCACAGTTTGCTTTAGGTCAGTGCATTTGCCCACAACTGAATTTTGAACCTGAACGCACATGGTGTCCCCGATATTGTGAATGACTTAATTAAATAAGTAATATCCTGAAACAAAAATTACTCGAGAGGTAATAAGATATATTGGTCTCATCAATTAACCAAAATTTAAAAAATAAATGTCATGTATTCTCAGTTTCTCTGCTCTAAACTTGAGGGGAAAAAAAATTAATCCTGTGTATTCTTTACCACTGTAGACCACAAGGTTTTCTTTCAATAACCTGAAATTTGGAAAGAACAAAGGGAAACCGGTGGGGAGCTAGAGTGCAGTGCTAAGTGGTGGAGTTGCGTCTCATAACCACATGAGCCAGTTGCTCATTACTTGTCAGCCCTGCTCCCAGCTAGAGACCAAACCTGGGAAAGCAAATTCTCCCAAGGCAGTAAAGTCTCTCTGACAGGGAACTGTTTCAGATGAACACAACTATTTTCCAGTGAAATAATTATTAAATATGTATCAACTGAAAGTTGAAATTAGCAGGGAAGAACCCAAAGAATATTGCTGCTAATTTTCTTAGGGATTCATGTCCCACTGGAAGTTATTAAGTAGGAAACATTTTAAAAATATTTTCAAATTTGTGACTTTCTTAACTACTAATAACAGAATGTATCTTAGTTCTTATTCTGGTATTTCATTCCATTTTAGGGTATTAAAAGGTTTTGTTATTAAAAAACCTACAAACAGAAACCTTTGCCAATATTGTAGCAAAGTAAGGCATTGTGGATGTTTTTAATATGTTGCTGATAAAATACTTGCCATTTTGAAAGCCACTCTTACTATTTCTGATGGCAAATAAAGGCTCATAATGCTCACTTACTTTTCTTAACTACTTTATACCATTACATTTAGTAGAATTTAGTGGAAAACAAATCATTAAGAGGTACAATATTGACTTAGGGTTATGAATCCTTGATTCCAGATCTGGCTTTTCCACTCACAGGCTACTCCTGGAAGGCAGTACCATCAACCTCTACACTGCTATGTTAATGTCCAGAATGGACAGCTTCCTTCTTGACCACACAATGTTATTCCTGAGACCGAGACTGTAACCCTATTTTGAACCATGACTGTGAGCCACAGAGCCTCTCTATGCAATGTACAGGATGGAAATAACATCAATCTACCTCAGGGTTATTATGAAGCCCAGATAAGAGTTGTGACTGTGAAAGCCCTTGAAAACTGCAAAGTACTCTACAAATTTAAGATGTTCCAATTAAATGAATTATTTGGAATTAAGTAAACTGGGAAGTCTCTTGGCCCTCAACTGAACTTTTCATTTGTAAATGGGCTGGATTGGCATTGGGTTTGCAACGTTTGTTCACCCAACCTGAGTTGGCCATATATCCTTCCTCTTACCTTTTAAATACTCAAGGTCAAGGTAGAGAAGAGAGTTTCTATCACTCATTCTTTATACGTTTATCATAATCTCCCATGATGCTAATCTCAACTGAATCTGAAATAAAGTTGAAGCCAAATTCTTACAATATACCTATATGTAATAAACTGAGAGTCCAGCAAACTGTTTAAGGATCAGACAACTCAATTGGTTGCAAAGGAGCCCGCTCTTCACCCCATTTTCTTGTTCTAGGGAGTACTATACACTCCTCTACCAGTTTAGAGTTTCCACCTTTCATGAGAAGGCTATTTTTTTCCAATAGTGTTAAGAAATTAGACTTGATCATGGGGCTGAGGTCTGGTGGGCACCTACCTTGATTTCAAATATCAGTCTGGGTAGCCAGGAAGAGATTTGTTCGTTTTGGAAATATGCACAGCACCATGCCATGCAGATGTGATTTTGAGGGCACTAACCTCCCATGAGGGATTCCACATATCCTTTACATGGCTGAGTCATGGTAGCACCAATTCAAGCAGGGTATCCCATTCAGTATATGAATCTTTCTGGTTAATGATGCCATAGTTTTCATTCAATTCTATTAAATCTAATGGCTACTACATACCAGGCACTGTGCTAGGCAATGGAAACACTGTTCTAGGAAGAGTGAGCTCAGAAGAATACAGGAAAAGGAGACATTAATGTTTCTAGTTGAAACCAGAAAATCTGAACATATTTGCAGGGAAGGGCACTATTTCTATCAGCTATGCAGTAATTAGATATTATTGAGTCTGCTCCCCAAACTCCTTAACAATGGTACAGAAAGTTGGAACCCAAAGCAGTTTGGGCCAAAAGGCAGCTTGGTGATTAAGATGAAGGTTTACAAACTAAATCTGCTCAAATATACAAAATTGTGCAGCTGGGTAACTTCTACAATAAGAAGTCCAGAATGCTCTGAAATTTAACATGGACATACTATTATCAGTTTCAAGATCTCATTTTCTATCTTGGTTTATTCCATTAATATTCAAAAGCAATGGTTACAGGAAAAAATTTCAAAACAGAAGCAAACCTCCTAAGTACAGCGTAAGTATAAATGTAAGTCAATAAAAAAACGATGAACACATTCATTCAAATTTCAAATATATAATAATCTGCAGGGTACTTACTTATTTCATTAAGCTCACATCTTTGCTTTATGTAAAGAAGAACATGAGCAATGGTGCCTTTTCTTTTTCTTTTAGTATTTTATGTAAAAAGGATAAAAAACAAAGATAACAAATGAGTCCTCGAAGTCTGCATGATCTCAAAACTGGAAAATTGGCAACTTCAGAAATCCATACTTTCCTTGATGTGAATATAGATTTTCTTTTTATCAGGAGCAAGTAAAATTTTAATGATAATTAATTCACTACCATTAATGCAACCATGCTGTTTCAGTGCTGCAGGATCCTGAGACCTAAAGTCGGGTAGCTTTACTTTACCTGCCCTGAATCTTTACCCACTTACTGGGCTTCTAAGTGTTTGGGTGCATGGAGACCATTTTAACTACCAAATGATATAGGGAAATTGGACTAAATAAATTGAAAGGATGCTCTTTTCTTTCAGGAACTTGCCTTCTTTATGCAATCTGAAGATTTTTGGTTGGCTTGAAATCTAGTTGTTTTGCATCAAAAATTTCTTTTAGATGAGCAGGAGGAAAAAAAAAAAAACAGCCCAAAGCCAAATCAAAATAACTCCAGGTATTCAATGAATATTTTGAAACTGTATTACTATTAGGAAAAAGAATAATTAACTTTGTTAATATGCAATTTTTGTCCTTTTGACAAAAATAAATGCTCAATTGGTTCTAAAGTACGTAAAGAGTTCTAATCTCTGCATGTGTTTTCACATTGCACTACCACAAAAAATCATTAAACTCTATATTTAGAGCCTGAGCACAGGACTGAAATAGTTTAAAACTATAACACAATGTCCAGTTGAGAACATTTTTAGTCACAATGCAAATCCAATATGCTTAAATCTGGAAAAAATTAAAAATGGCATCAGCTAGTAGTGAATTCTGACATTTTTCTGATCTTAATGAAAATGGTTTTCAATGTCAAGTCTCAGTCATATTAAAACATTTCTCCTAAAGTCTAAGTACATATTTGCTATATGAAGAAAAACATTGCCATGAGTTGTGTTATTTACTTGTTTAAGCTGAATTGGATGTTCATTTGTTTGAAAAGAAAAATTCTTCTTTACACCCCAGGCATTTATTTCAATTTCAGATAAGCAACAAAAAACTGTATTGCTGTTTTTACCATCTTGTTTTTGCCCTACATTTTAAATGGCATCTATGATTCTCCATTCACCACAAAACATTACCTTGGACTGAAGAGATAATCTTTCTAAATTAATGTTCTGAATTAATGGACATATTTAGAAGGAATGATTTCAGATGGACTTCTAAGACATGAATAATAAATTGGTCATAAAGGGCAAGCACTAAGCTGGCATTTAGAATCATCTCCATGAACACAGCATAGGAGAAGGCAAAAGATAGTCTGTCCAATGTTATTGACATATTTGACCAAAAGACCAAGCACCAAGCCAACCATCTACAAATGCAACTTATTTTTAGAAATAGTGACTCCATAATTAAGGTTTCAGATTTCTTCAGCTCTTATTCAAATAAAACGTAGGGTTTTTTCTATTTTTCAGTTTCATTTTCCTCAGCAAAGTAAAATTCTTAACTTCAAATGATCAAGCCATCAACTGAAGAAATAATATCTGAATCTAAAGGGAAAAGTTCACTTCTATTTTGTATCATTGACAAATAATTTGCTCTTATAACTTTATGTATTTTAATTCATTATGTTGCCTAGAATTTATCTTAGGTAAGAAATATATAAATGCCACTTATACCTGTGGCTCACATCAATTAACAGAAGGTCATTTATATGCAAGAAATTAACTGATTATTAAAAATTAGAATTCCTACATTCCTATTGGAAAATAGTCAACTCAAACCTGCAACCTAAGTTGAATACCATTTAAGAAAAGTTTCCTTATTCTTGCAGAGTAAGCTATGTTTTAAAAATATTAACTCCTTTTTATTTGATGTAATTAAAAATTACATTTGTTTTGCATTAAACTAATATAGTGAATCACTCATTCACTTACTCCTTCATTCAATACATATGTATTACTCATTTGGGATCCAGACACTGGGGAGTTAATGATGAATAAAACCAGATCATTCCCTGCCCTCATGTAGCTCACAATCTAGAGGGGGTTGGGGGGACAGACATTAACAAAGTAATGAAAAAATAAGAGTGTAATTATAAATTGTAGTGAGAGAGATGAAAGGCCACTAAATGGCCCTATAAGAGCATATAATAAGGCAATGATTTAGGGTGGTCAGGATACTAACTTGGGGTTTTCATTTTAAAAGTCCACGTAGCAATTGATGAAGTAAATCAAGCATTAGATTTGTCTCAAAATAAAATCATCTCAGCATGGGTTTTCTTTGAGAGTCTCCAAATTATGTCTTTGGCTAAATTGAATCACACAAGATAAAAGAACTTGAGAGCAAGAATGGAGTTTGGAGAGCATCTCATCCAACTCTTTTGGACAGATGTGGAAACTAAGTCTCAGGGAATGTGAGTAGCTTGCTGCTGTTTTGTTTTCACTCAGTGACAGAGATAAAACTGAAACCTGTTATGCTAAAATCCTGACCATGGTACACCCCAATCATCCATACCACTTCTGGGGCTGGTTCATCTAATGCTATCTCTACTCCAATGAGATGAGGAAGTAATTGGAAGAGCAATATGATAAGATAACATTCAGATAGAAAGAGCCATTAACTTTTATAGATGTTGACTCCCTTAAGTAAAAACTGACTTTAATTTATGGCCAATTCCATATTTAATTTTTGCTATGTATTTATTTGATTTTATCCAAATTGATATTTTAGAACTTTCCAAATTAAAATGTTGAGGAAATGCCTCAGCACAGTAAAAAGGAGTTTAAAAAAAAGTTTTGCCTATTAAATGAGCTCTGGTCCATTATTGGTACAGCTTGCCAACCAGTAGAGTGGGTCTGCTCTGGACATTCATTAGATCAGTGCCATAGCTCTTCAGCAACCTCTACTCCAAGACAAAATAATTGATCTCTCCTCTTAACTCTTACAGCACATTGTACATACTTATATTATCTTGTTTATCACACTACACTACAACAATTTATTGCTATGTTCGTCTTTCTCACTGGACTTTGAGGTCCTAAAGGCAGGGAACGTACCTTTCCCAAGTCTGCATGCCAGGGCTGAGCATTGAACCTAGATATGATGCCTACCAGCTTACAGCTGTTCTAATTATGATGGATATGAGAGCAGGGCATGGGAGACCAACTCAAACTCCTCCTGGCCTACACCTTCAGTATCTTCTCTAACATTTTCTCCCTGAGTTGCAATTGGTCCAGTCTATCCCCATTCTAATTCTGGAGAACAAGTGGAGGCATTATTACTCAAAGAATCACCAAATAGGGGTGATTTTTTTTTTCCAGAAACATCAGGAAGGGTTTATTTTAAGAACTGTACAAAGGAGCCCATCTGTCCACCAGGCTTGGGGCTTATTCCTGCTCAGACCAAGGATAGGTTGGGTCTTCCCAGGGGGAAGCTGGACCCTGCTCATCTACTTGTCCTCTGTTACCTGCACATAGTGCAATGGCAAGACCAGTTCAAGAGATTTCTGAGGCTCTTGGGGCCACGGCAGTTTGGGGCAGGGTGCCAGGCAGGGAGGAGGCTGATCCCCTACTGGATGGACCTTGTGAAGGAAGAGACAGAATCATCACAGGGAGAGAGGGAAGGAGTTGAGCCCTCTTTCCACAGAGAAGGCACAGGTGGGAGTTGGTGAGGAGGGCCGAGACAATGGGTGTTATGGAGAGAAACAGAGAAAGGGGAAAGAGTGAAACACACGGGGTGTGGCAGAGAGGGCTGCCCAGGCAGGATTGAGAGAGTTAAAAAAAAAAAACAAAGTAGCAAAAAATGAGTAATTGGCCCATGAACAATTGAAAGTTGGCTGGCCTTAGAACTCTCTCCCTTTGCTTTCCCACCTCCCCTGGTAACAACAAAACCAGCATCTCTGTTGTAGACATCACTCTTTCAGGGATGTTGGGCATATAAGCCTTATCCTGCCAATACTACTTAGGGCCCCTCCAAAGCACTAAGTCAAAATAGTTTGTTGGAGATTTTTCAGAGATGCTCTCTGGGAGTGAGTAGGTGAGTGGGTGACCAAATGTTTCCAAATGATTATTTAACACTTCTTGGGATTCTCTACTGTAAAGTACTTACCAATGTGTGAGGTAAATTAATAGTATTAACCCATTTTCCTAAATGAGTTAGGAGAGCAGTTATCCTGGATGTTATTTGTGAAACACAGGCATGATTGCTTGCATGATGTTATGGTTGAATAGAGGCTTCAAATAGACCAAGATGTACCATCATCTTAAAATAGAGATGAGATAATATTCAGTCAAAGGATGAGAAGTAATCACAGAATAGCTGAGAATTCCTGTGAGGAACTCATTTCTTGGTGTCCTTACCTTTTTGTATATTTATATCTGATAGCACAAGTATGAGAACAGTATTTTGAATTGGTGTGGGAAACTGGAAAAAAATCCAGCTATTCCTGGTAGTCTTTTTCAATGTCATTATCTATTGCTCTAGCATAACTAGTTAATTAACAAGATGAGTGGCTTTTGCAAATATAATGCTAAAAGGTCTTCCAGCTTTGACAAAAGATTTTTTCCTAGAAATGTCATCACATCATATAAAATAATGAGTTAAAAATAGGGGGAACTACTATTTGCTTTGTTTTCAGCACATGGTACTTAAACCCCGAGAGCATTGGGCCAGATATGATGTCAAATGAATTTGATGCTTGACAGTCTCTAAAATGCACACTGACTAAATGAAAAAGCTTGGGGAGAGATCAAGGACTTGAAGGTGACCCTTGCATCCGTAACAAAGAAGAAGGGAAATTTTTAAACTGCCTGGGAATGAGAACAAACCATCACCTTCAGAGCAATTATAGAAATACCGAACTCTGGAAAGTACCCAAAATGGTAGGGTCTAACAGGCCAAACAATAATCATAAATCCATGTCCTTGCTCCAATTATCCAGTTGCTGGATCAAAACATATAATTCAGAATTCCCAGATGATTATAGTGTGGTTTGTTATGTTTTCTATGATTTATTGACAGTATTCATCAACAGGTAATGACAGAACAAAAATATTAGAGAGATTCCAGATACCTATGTTTTCAATGCTGCATATGCAAAGTGAAGATGCCTAGTTTCATCCAGTAGTTATATAAATGGTCAGAAAATTGTCCTTAAGTTTATTCTTCTGTTTTCAAAACAAGATTTATTTTTTTAAAGGATGACTGGGCTCATTAAAAACCGTTAGGATACTAAACATGGCTTTAGGAACAAAGTGGCAATCAAAAGTTCAGTGTGTTATGTCAGGATGAAAAATGCCATTTTGATTATCAAGCAACTCCTAAGGAGGGCTGCAATTCTCAGGGAAATAACTTCTCCCAAATTCAGAAAAGTCAAGTGGAGTTTCTTGACCTTTTGTTCCACTAAATCCTGCCACAGACTGTTTGGACATTGTCTTCAAGAGATAAAAATCCCTTTAAGCTACAGCCTGCAGCAGCTAGAGCACATCTCACCTCACGGGGCTGGGGGTCGGGGGTAGAGAGGTAGCTGGAGGTGAAGAGTTGTCCTAAGTATATTAAGCAACCCACACTTTCCTCAAATGAATGGCCCAGGGGTTTAAAGTTCCAGTTCTTGTACTTTGGCGGTTAAAAGCACTCTTCAAATTGCTAGAAAATTTTGCTGCATATTGGAGAAGATTTAGATTCCCAAAAGCACTAAACAAATCAATCATGTTCTGACATGCCGACATGTATCAGTGAGCCTATAAACCATCCTGCAGTCATGGAGCACCATTCCCTTGGTCGTCCTTTAGCACTGTGCTTAAAGCACTTACTGCCCTGGCCATACTCACGCTAAAATCCCAAGGCAAAGTTCCGGAATGCCTGAGGAAACCTGCGGATTTTTGTTTTGTTGTTGTTTTTGTGTTGTTGCCTTGATTTAGTGCTCTGTACCTCTTTACTGCAGGAAACTATATCCAGCTCTACACTGCTCAGTTGTGCTGATATCCATCTGTAGATAACACCACAATGATTAAAGTGGATGAAAACCCCACCCGGACCCCCCACGCCTCCCATCCCATTGACCTTGTGTCACAAAATACTACAGTCTGCACGGAGCTCTCACTTGGCCAAGTTTTTGAAAGCAATTCCACATAGAACATTTTTAACTTCAAGGTAGCACGGAGCCTGGAAAGCTGAATCATTCTCCTTTAGGCTGAGTATCAGCTATGTTCTTCTTCATGTAGATTTGTAGTAAACATGAGGGGCAGTCTGTTTTCTTCATTTTTACAACAAAGCCTAAATAAATTTTACACATTGATCAAAATTTGACAGCTCAGTATGCAGTTTTCCAACATGCTGGTTGTGTATCCTTGTTTTAAAATGCTCAAGGTCATTTCCATAGCTACAGTCCTAGAAATGACTAGACTTGAAACACCCTCAGCCTGGTGATGGCAAGGCTCTCCTCCCCCCACCTCTCTTTAAAAGCCCAAATCTTTCATTCTTTTTGTTTCTTCTCTCTCTTTACTCATTGAAAATGAATGAGAAGTGTTTGATTTCAGCCAAATCTGCAGCCGGCCCTGCTAGGGAGACAGTGGGAGAGCTTTGTTTGCCATAGTGCCCACCACCTAACCCCACATCCACTGCACTTCCCGGCTCTCTTTGAGTCTCATTCTCTTCACTTGCTCGTTTTCTCCAACTTTTCCTTTTTCTCCACCTGAAGCTGTAAGAGTTGGAGAAATGGTAAAGTTCATTGATTAAAATTCTCATAATCTGGCCATTGTTGAGAACAGGCCAACATTGGCCTCATTAAGCCAATGTAACTTAATTTTGTCATAGAAATGGCAATCAATGAACTTGGCTGATGATAAAACTAGTCACAGTATGGACTGCAGCCACAGTTACACTCTCTCATGCACATACATATTGAAAATTATAAAGGACTGTGTCTCTTTTATCAATGGGATAAAGGTCAAATGGTGCAGCATACAAAGGGCCCTCTGACCTCTGTTTAAACTTCTAGGTGCTTTATCTGGCCCTTGCTCTCATGAACCTAGGTTCAAGGTCCCTTAAATGTCTTGCACATCTTAAACATGAATAACTTTCCCTGTTTCATAGCTCCTAGGACCTGCATATGGTATTCCTTCTGCCTTGAGAATTCTTTCTTCCCACGTTCACTTGGCAAATTCCTACTCATTTTAATTCTCAGGTCAAATATCACTTTCTCTATGTTTTCCTTGAAATCCCCAGGTTCATGACAGCAGGAACAGTATTAGATTTAACTTTAAATCTACAGCATTTAGCAAAAGCTGGCAAAAACAGGGGATTAAGAAATGAATGAACATTTGTTACAGATTATGAGATAATATCATCAGACTATTACCAGGTCCATAGCGTACATTTGGCACACTTTTTCCATACTCTGCCATTATCAACAGAGTATATCTTTATTTTAAATTTTATTTTATATTTTAAAAGATGCTTAGATTATGTAAATGCTACACAAAAATTACAGGGATTCCCATGTTCCCCACCTCCCACACCTCCCTAACATCACACATAAACATCTTTCATTAGTGTGGCACCTCACCTGCAATGGATATACACATCCTGGGGCTTTGCCACTAAGTATGGACCATAGTTCACATTGTAGACCACACTCTCTCCCACACAGATCTGCATGTTATATGCTGATGTAAAATGGCCTATATCTGTCATTGTAATGTCACTCAGGACAATTCCCAAGTCCTGAAAAAGCACCTGTATTACAATTGCTTTTCCCTTCCCTGCCCCAAAAGCGTCCAGTGGCCACTGGCTCCACCTCACTGTTGTAACTTCTTCCATTGCTTGAATCACAATATGTCTACAACAGAATACCATTAAGTCCACTGTTGCCCATAGCTCTTCCCCCAATCCTGAGGAGTTTGGGATGGTGATGTCCACTCCACCTCCAAGTGAGAGGGGGCTTATATCCCATGGGTGTGTTGATAGAGGGGTATTGTATGGGAATCCTGCACATGTGCATGATTGTTTTGTAAGTTTACAACTTCTGTCATAAAAATATATTTAAAAAATAATAATAGGGTGAGTTGGGAGAAAATACTCCAAATGTAAGATAAGGACTATAGTTAGTAGTAAGATTTTGACGATATTCTTTCATTATTTGTAACAAATATCTCACAACAATGCAAGGTCTTGGTGGTGGGTTGATGTATGGGGTCCCTGTATGATGTTATGCATGTTTGCTTTGTAAATTCACAACTTTTACTATATACTTATTGTTTATGTATGTTCTTATATAAATGATAATAATAAAAATAGGGTGGATTGGGGAAAAATACACCAAATGTAAGATATTTTGGTTGGTAATAATATTTTGAGGATGCTCTTTAATCATTAGTTAAAAATGTTTTACAACAATGCAGGGTATTGTTGATAGGGTAAGGTACGATGTCCCTGTATGATGTTATATACATTTGTTTTGTAAGTTCACAACTATTACTATACACTTCTTATTTATGTATGTTTATGTATGTGTGATACACTTCAATAAATTTAAAAAAAGAAATGAATAAATAATTAACCTACTCTTTTAAATTGCTATTTGTTTTTTCTAATGTACTGGGATAAAGGTAGTAATACATCACACAAACCACCTTTCTCTATTCAGAATTCTGCCCTAGTATATTCTGATTTTTTTTTTTTTAGGAGGTACCAGGAAATTGAACCCAGGACCTCATACATGGGAAGCAGGCACTCAACCATGGAACTACATCCGCTCCCGAATGAGAGCTGGTTTTTTCGTTTGTTTGGTTGTTTTGCTTTTAGGAGGTAATGGGGATTGAACCCAGGACCTCGTACATGGGAAGCAGGCACTCAACCACTTGCACTACATCCACTCCCCTCTGATATTTTTAAGAATGTGGATGTAAAGCCCCTCAAAGACCACATGTTTGATGTTTGATGCAACTTGTCATCTTCCCTTCACTCAACGTGCTCTATCTCTGATATTTCCTATCTCTGCAAAAGGCATCACAAGTGGTCCAAGCTAGAAACCTGGTTATATTCTGACTCCTCCACCAACTCCTTCCCTTCTCTCTCTCTCTATACCAAGTCAATTGTCCAAGTCTTGTAGATTCTACCTCATTAACATATTTAAAATCTCTGACCACCTCTCTAATCCCTACTACCACAGTCCCAGTTTAGCTTACCATCATATGGTATCCAAATTACTATCACAACCCCATTCAACAACACACATTTATTGACTTCCTATTATTCACCTAGATCATAGAGAGCAAAAATAGACCAAGTTCCTAGTCCACTGGGAATTTTGGTCTGGTAACTGTTCTCTGGTCTCCCTGCCTGTAATATTGTCCCACTCAAATCTATCCCTCTATTGTAGAGAAAGTGATTTGTCCAAATCCAAATCTGTTAATATCACTTCCATGCATAAAACCCCAAAATTAGCTCCTACAATTCTCAAGGAAACCCTTAAATAGCTTAGCATGAAATACAAGGAAGGCCCTTCGGGATATGTTCCCTTTTTTACTCTTTACACTCATCTCTTGAGCTAATCCAAAATGCTGCATCATTGCATACATATCCACTTGCAGTTTTCCTAACATACTGTGCACCTCCTCTTACCTTCAGGTCTTTGTACACACAGTTCCATGATTCTAAAAAGACTCCAATCAGAACACAAACACAAACACACGCACATGCACATATACACACAAAGATATCAAGCGTCTGATACCCCAAAATGTCCATGTCTACTCCAAGACAAACCTCATTGCACTGCCATCCCCATCCCCCTCCTGCACTGACCTGGCACAAGGCACCAGTCTACTAAGAGTGGAAGAAAGCAGCAGTCTCTCAGTTCTATGACAGATAGGAAAAAACTGTGGAGTTTCAAGGATGATAATTCCTTACCCAACATCTGGATGATGTGATATAAATGACTCTTCTTGTCTTTGGAGATCATATTTTAAAATGCACATAACTACAAAGAATCACAAAGCACCCAGAGCAACACCTTTCCAACCAGAATGGTATACTCTAATATTCTTTGGGCTCCCATAATTATCCTTCCAGGGAATAATGTACTTATCTGAAATAATAACTTTACAATCCATCTTTACTCCAACTTCCATGCTCTTGCTCTAACGTGAAGCCCTACCTTTTTTGGACCGTCTTCCGTGGACTGTCAATATTCATTTATGCTCCATCCAAACACTTTCCCTGCCACTCTTGGAGAGAACCTCAACCTCAGCAAGGGGAATTGGAAGAATTCACCTAAGGACTTTTTCTTTGTTTTGACACAGACTATATATGTTTAAAGGAAATGAACACCTTTACATTGCTGTCATTTATCAAATGATGTCTTCCATCCCAACCCAGCTGACCTAATCACAAGGTGGATGACATGCAAACATGATTCCAGTCAAATGGAGAGTGAGCATGTGGGTGTGCTGGGCTGGTTAAAGTTTAGATTGGGACAGGCTGGGACAATCATGGTAGAAGAAAAAATAACTTCTGCTCACCCCATCTCAGAGATTATATAGTTTCTTAATGGTATATATTTTTTTCTTTAGAAGGCAAGTCATTACCTTTGGCTTCAATGTTAATGTAAATGAAACAGTAGCTTGCAAACAGCCAAGGTCATTTATCTTTACCACCCAATCACTTCTCAGAAAAAACCCTGAATAGCTTGATGTCCCTGAGAAATTTACTACAATGGTGGACATCACTCCTAAGACATGGTCTAGTGTCAGTGCAGAAAAATTGGATGTGATTACAGGAGACTTTGATTCTAGGTACAAATTAGTAAGGTGACTTTGGGCAAGTCATTTCAGGTGTACACCTCTAAAAGAGTGTAAGCAACATCAATTTTCAGATTAACTGACTTTCGGTTCACTCCTTTTAATTGTTCCTTCATTAAGACAAATTTAAAGGTCTTACAACACGGGATATCAACAATTCCCAAACTATGTGGATCATTGTTTTGAAGAATGAAAAGATCCTTTCAATAATGCAATTTAAATATAATCCAGTTTACAAAATACCATGTCTGGGAAAATAAAAAACCTGTCTGTTATCAATGGTTGTACGAAACATGTGCCATGAACTCTCAATGAAACCTCCTGGGGAAGTGATCCCCACAAAGAGGAGTCATCTCTCTGTCTTCCCATCTCTTTGTTGATGGGGCCAAACAGGGAAAGGCCCATTAGATCATGCTGTCTGTGTTATCTCAAGCCACACAGCAATCAGGGAGGGCTGCCTGGGGATGTGGAGAGCTCACATATCCCAGAGGCCCACCCTTAGCTGCTGAAATTAGCTGCACAGTTACCCTGGTCACCCACGTTATTTCAGAGAGACCAGAGAACCCAGAACTGGCTAAATGAACCATTTTCCATTTTACTGTAGCAATCATGAATACACAGACATGCTTGACCTAACCCTGAGATGGGCATTTGCTTACTTGCAATAGAATCTGCTGGGCTGGTTGATTTATTTAAATACTGGAAATGTTATTAAAAATGACAGTAGGTCTTTCTCGGAATAGTGCCTTGTCAACATTACCCAGAGGGCCCTACATGTCAACAATTCCATGAAGGATAGATATTTAAACTATTTATTAATTGTGGCTAGTCTTTGCTCCTTGGTAAAAAGCAATATAGTTATCAGAAAAAAATAAACAGTAGAAATAGCATTTTAGAAACAAAGTTGTTAGTGAAAAATTTGCTATTATCATAACTTAAGACAGCACTGGTCCATTATGAATTCTTCAGATATTATTCCAGTTCTTAAAACAGTCAAGACCTAATTTCTGTTTGGAATATGCAACTCAATTTCTTTTTTATTATCTGAAATAACTATTAAGAACCAGTGCAGAGGATACAAAGCTAAAGAGGTGTGTTCCCTCTCTTCAAGGTTCCTACGATATTGTCAAACAGTTGTTCTCAGATACAACCTGACATCAAAATAACACTGGGCTTCAAGCCCACTGCAAAATCTCGAGAGAGAGAGCGTGAGTGAGTATAGATTGTAAAGTCCCACAGGTAATTCCAATACACAGAATTGCTATATCAGATTTAAACTTAGTTCTAAAAATTATTAAAACCTAAAATAAAAAACAATGATAATCATAACAGAAGTCTGTAATATTGGTATTAGAGAAAAAACAAAACCTTAACGTCTCTGTTGCAAGATGGTCATATAACATCTGACAATTAGTGTATGGAGTTGTTACGTGTGCCCACATCTATTGAAACATCCATATCAAAATAATAAGCTATATTTAATAGGATTCTATTTAAAGTAAACTTAATTATTCCCAATAATTACATTCACTCCCTAGGTTAGGTCCTCAAAGGGGACTTTTTTTTACTCTTTAAACTTAGCGGAGTACCATTGTGTGTACCTACAAGAATGTGACAAAACCCACATTTATTGTGTCACGCACTATGTGCCAGGCACTGAGGTAAGCACTTTGTATGCATTATCACATTTGTGCTTCACAATAGCCCTATAAGACAGTTGTATTTTTATTTTCATTTTACAGAAGAGGAACTGAGGCTTAAAGTGTTTAGGGAACTTGCCAAATATCACATGATGGTCAGGGACAGAGTCAAGCCCAGGTCTACCTGCCCAGAACGAATGCTCTGAGTTACTTAAACCCTATTGGAGACATGAAGTAGGTGTCTAATGGAATAAACAAGAGAGCCTATCTCACTCATTCCCAGATGGAAGGATAAACAAAGCATGAAAAAATGAATGGATAGCCTGCTTTGCCACTCTCTGTTGGAAGCCATATTTCAGGGCTATGAGTTGTTCAATAGCGCTGCGATTCACTGCAACATTTTTTTTGTGTGTGTGACTGTGTTTTTAACTATGTGATATACAAAAGTAATATTGTTTAAACAGATATTTCACTTAATTGACTTTTTAAATCTTGAACTAATTATCACAATTCTAATATCCTTGCTGTTGAATCACCAAGCTTCTCACAGTTAAAAATTAAGAATTAGAAATGGACATGGTTGCTCTATGGGCAAACCTCCAAACAGAATATCACACTTATTTTTATATTAGCATGGCAGTTCATTGACCAAAGGAGTTAACCTGAAAATTCCTGGAGAGAAGCTTTAGAAACTTTAAAATATTCTGGACAAGAATCCATGGCATTCCTTGTACACCACTTTCACATGTTAGGGAAATCTATTCATCTGCTATGACTTTTGCCATTTAAAATCTCTGAATTTGGAAGTACATATAAACATCTTCCTCTCTTTCATTTTGCAATTGTTAGTAAGTATGCAATACTTTAAAATAACTGTTTTGGGTTTCCTATGAAAGAATCGTAATTTTGAAGCTTCATCAGAGAGAACTCAAAAGGCTGAGTGATGTATAGAGGGGAAAAAAAGAAACAGAGATCGAAATCAGATGGACATATGTTTGAATCCCAGCTCTGCTAGTCAGATGCTGTGTGAGTGGATGAGTTGCTTTACTTGGCTAAGCCCCATTTTTTCCATATATAAAATGTGTGTGAAAATATCTACATCATTCAGTTGCTATGAGGATTAAAATGAGAACATATATAGAGCGTCTGTTGTAGTCATTCCAAATACATTATTTGCCTTTTCAATCCCTTCACCTTAGAGTTGAGAAAGTTGACATCAGAAACTGAAATCCTGAAAGTAATATAAACTTGAACCTACGTTTATAAATGTCACCCATATACTTTCCAATAATGCATTAATTTAAATGATAAAGGATGTGTAAGTTAAGTTTTGAATGTGGATTTTTTTACTTCCCTTTCCACTGCTTGCCATTTTCCTAGGAATCAGCAGCTCCTGGCCAACCAAAGATACAGGTAGCCCGTTATAAGCCCTCATGGCCCAGGAAGAAGAGAATAAGGATAATCCATTTGGTTTATGATCATTTATCAATATTGAACTACCAGTAACATCTCAAGAGTTGGATGCTCACGCACATCGATTTGGGTGGTTTTTTTCTGTTTTAACAATAATTCAAATTAAAATAATGGTTAATATTTATATATAATGATCAGATTTCCCTTACAAAACACTGCAATCCATATGTCTATAGAAACTGTTACTGTTATCATAAAATCAGATTATTAGTGCTAGAAGAGGGGATGAAGGACTGGTCCATGTCTTCACTTTACAGAGCAGGAAACTGAAGACAGAACAGGTGAAATTAAGTGACTTCCTTCAGGTTATACAATTAAGTTAGTCAATGGCAGTACTGGGTTGACGACCAGATAGTTAACACCTGATTCTGCTTTAGCTTAGCACTTATCACATTATATTGAAATCAACTGTTCATGCATCTTTCTGCCCCCACTAGAGGGTAACCACTTTGAAGATCAGAGACTGTGTGTGTTTTAATCATTTGAGGCATAGACACTGAGCACAGACTCAGTAAAAGTTCTGTAAATATCTCTTGCTTGATCCAAGTAATAAAAATAATAATAGATCTATTTAAAGAAATATTAAAGAAAGACATTTTAAGAAACCAGAATATTTCTATTCTGAGGTATGACTATAAAATGGGGTTTTTCATAACAAACATCCCAAAACTTACATGCTGAAAAGGGAGCTGTCATTCAGAATTATTTATGGAGATGATTGTTCACTTATCCCATCAATGATGGGATAACTCAAAATCTGTTTATAACTTCCCTTTTGAAATTGCCTTCAGAGTCTGTTCATGAGGCACATGAGAAATCTGTCTCATTATTCTTCCACTTGGTTTTTTACTCCAAACAGCATTCATCAGTTTTGCTTACCCAACTTGTCTACTAACCTTGGCTCTGAATGTGTTTTGGTGTTTCAAAAATCAATTCACCTTAAAGGAATAAAGTTCCCTACTCCACCCCCACAAAGGCTTTTCTTAAAATCACCTCAGCATCACTTGGTAGATGAGTAAATTCCAAAGGTGACTAATCTGAAGATATCAGTAGACATGAGAAATGTATAAGTTCTGGCATATTAATTATTTTTAAAAAGCCATATAACTAAATATGATATGTTCTCTAATTTCTGGGCCGATAGTATCATCTGTTTAACAAGTTTAAAAAAAGTAGTGACTTTCCCAAGATCTATGTCTGTAGTTCTCAAATAGGGCAATTTTGCCCCACCCCAACCCAACCAGGGACATTGGCAATGTCTGGAGACACTTTTGATTGTCATGACTTGAGGGGGACCGCATATAGAGGGTAGACATCAGGGAAGCTGCTAAACATTCTGTAATGGACAGGACAGCCCTCACAACAAGGAATTATCCTTTGAAAAATGTCAATATTGCTGAGATTGAGAAACCCTGTTCTAGGCTGAGAATTCTGACTGCCAGCCTCTCCATAGCCTTTGTTCAGATCAGTGCTAACATCCCTGTGTCCTCATGTTTCCGTAAGCAAAAGCGTGTGTATGTATTTTTCTTTAATGATGAAAGAGTAAAATTTTCCATGCTATTTTGGCACTTGAAAACCCCTCTTTGCCTTAGGCTCCTTTACCAAAGAGTATTAAATTGTCACAGAGGTTGCCTGGAGATACATTTGGCATCTTCAAAGTCTAATTGGCAGGAAAATTAAAGCAACTTAAAATGTGTGTGCTCTTTAGAGAGATGTGCTATTCCCACCCTATATTATTAGATCTCAGAGACAGCTGGGGCAAGAACAGCTGGGACTTCCTGCACTATCGTTTTGCCAAGTTGCTATAAAATTGTCCCTTCTCACTGCAAAACTGAGAAGGAAGAGAGGAAAAAACAACACAAAGGCCAACAGCACTTGTCAAAAGGTTGCTTCTTAGCTGTGTCTCAGAAGTCCCAATGGTGGCTCCCTTCTTGTCAAGTTAACTCAATAAGTGAAGGAATAGACTACATTTGGATGTGTACTCTTTGATAATCGAGGAGTAGATCTTGGCATATAAAATGTGCTGGACAGAATGTCAAGGCTAAAATTTTTCCTCCTCAAATTTTAAAAGTAAAGTATAAAAAATAAAGCATGCACCTACTGTTCAGTTCATCAGACTCGCCCAGGACAACTAACAAAATGATGATGATGGACAACCCCCATCCCCAAAAGCAAAGAGTATCTACAACTGCAAGCACACAGTTCTTTCCATCTTCCCCATAAAATCTAAGTCCCCTCTCATTCTGAAGCAGAGTGGGCATCACCATCCCCAAAGCCTCAAGATTGAGGAATGAACAAACATAAGGGGGGAATGCAGCTATGGACCAAAGTAGACTCATTATTATTGTCCACTTGTAATATTGATATAAAGATAGTGAAAAAAAAAATAAAAAAAATAAAAAAAATAAAAAAGATAGTGGTTACCAGGGGTTCTGAGGGGAGGGGGATGGAAGGATGGGTGGAACATAGGGCATTTTTAGGGAATTGGAATGTTCTGCATGATATCACAATGACAGAGGCCATTATACATTTTGTCAAAACCTATAAAATTGTATGGTACAAAATGTAAACCATAAGGTAAACTATAGACCGTGGTTAGTACCAATGCTTCAATATTTGTTCATCAATTGTAACAAATGTACCACACTAATGTAAGATGTTATTAATAGGGGAAAATGTGAGAGGGGATGGGGTATATGGGAATCCCCTATATTTTTTATGTAACCTTTCTGTAATCTAAGACTTCTTTAAAATTAAAGTTAAAAAATTAAAATAAAGTATGCAGTTATCAAATTCTCTCAGGAAACTTGCTGTATTTTACAGTCGAGAGAGAACCCTTTCAAATAATGGTTGCGCTTTTCCCTCTCTCAGATACAACTGTTATGAATACCAATAAGCACACAAAGTGTTGTGTGTCTGTAACTGGGTCTTTCAAACCTCCACAGAACTCTCACTATTTGGCCTAGTCTGAACTTTACTGTCTAGAAATATTCCCAGACCAAGCATAATTTCTACCACAGAAAGTGCTTTTGCTTTTACCATTTTCAATGGTCAACAATTAGACAACCCCAAGAGTAGATCACATTTGAGTAGATAAAACAGATCTGCTCCTGGTATTTGAATATAAAATTACAATGTTTTGAGGAAAGATAAACAACTGAAAAGGTCAACAGATTATTGTCCTGCGACAAGATATTGTCCTACCAATTTTGTCATGTTTCCTTCCTTTGAGCTCCTATGGCAAATGCATTCTACAGGTCAAAATTTTAGTACTCAATTGCAAACTATGTCTTGTGCCATTCTCCAACTGTGTGTCTTATATACATCTCACGCTTCAAGCAGATGCCCTGCAGCCCAAGGACAAAGATGCTGCTGCACATTTTACAAGACACCATTATGGCCTTCTCTGTCCCTCCTAGCCCAGCGCATGTTCTTCATACATTTTTGTTGGTTGAGTGGCCATCTAACTCAATGAACTGATAGATTCTTGTCCTTGCTCTTAGGTATCTGAAGAGTGCTTGAATCTTGGGAGGAACTATTTTGGCCCATTTCAAAAAGATAAATTATAATTCTCTAAACTCTCAACATAATTAACATCTTAGTCACTAAGAAGGTTATATCAAAATTAATCACTTTTTTCCACTCTATACCCCACCATATAATAATTTGTTTGAATTTTTACCAAGAGTTGTAAAAGGAAAAGTTCTGCAAATATCACAGAGATAAGCCATCTAATGTTGGGGAGGGGGGGGGGACAAAACAAAAAACCCCTCCTAACTACAACTGCCAAAGAAATCCCTCAAGAAAAACACTAAAGAAAATATGAGATACAGAGCAAGCTATAAGATGGTAAAGATGTGTTCCAGGACAATCAGGAATCTGAGTGAACAAGTACCACATTGGGTATCTGAGCACTTTCAGGAGACCATCATCTTTATCCTCAAATGGGAGATAAGGACACACTCCATGCGAAACTCCTCCCTTCCCCATGAGCATGAGGAGAGCAAGATAATCTCAAAGGTATGGAGAGGAGACTAGGTATCTACTGTTTTTTCACTTGTCTTTCATCCCCATCAACACATACACACACATGTACACACATGCACACATACATGCATATTTAAGTACATTTTCAATCCAGAGCTGGCTGTCCAGTGCTAGCTGGAGCAGAAAATGGTGGACAACTGCAACAGCTTTTATACGCACAGCCCATGCCATGGAGACACTGATATGCCACCGTTCGTGGTTCATGATATTAAGGAGCCTCTCACTATTTATTCGATACAAGAATCCTCAGGCATATCATCCTGTTTGGGGGCTGCTCAGCCTGTACACATGAGTCAAGTGTAAGCATATCGGCAATGATTTTAGTGAGTATGCATGCAATGGTGTGACTTTCTCATTCTACCATATAAGACAGTAGAAATCTCTATGGCAGCCTGCTTTACTTGTTCATGGCAATAAGAGTCAAGTTCATTAACTAACTCTCCAACCACTAGCCAGTAAATAGAAAGCTGAGACAGGATTAAAAGTAAGTTTCCAGGCTGTTTTTTTTTCCAAAAAAAACCACAGTAGATCCATCATATTTCCTCTAAATCCACATATGGTCTCTGTTTACGTATTGAATTTAACCAAAGGGAAGAGAGTTTCCATACAGCTATTTATTATAAGTCGTTTATTTGGAGAATTAGGCAATTTGAATTAAACTCTTTTAAAAAATGAACCATGAAACCTGAAAGATATCCACTTATGAATAACTTTTTATAGCATTATTCTGTTATAGATTTTCTTGACTCGTTCAATTTTGATCCTGAATAAAATCATATTGGCAACAGCTTTTCGGTGGGTTTTATATTGGTCAAATCTCACATACATTTTCCAAGGGCAGCCTGTACTTTCAACATTCACTAATGAAATCACACATTACAGTCTCACCGCCACATCCTGCTCCTTTAAGAGAGATGTCACAGCCCCAGAAACAACTTGTAAGCTTTTTTTCTTTTTAACAGCTGGGGCCACAGAGAATTAAGTGATGAGGGGGCAGGAGGAAAGAATATTTTAAAGAAAGAATTCAAGGTATACTTGTGATTTCTGCCAAAAAAAAAAAAAAAATCAATTATGACAAGAAGTCTCTGAGCTATTCTTGTCTAATTATTTTTAGTCCATTAAAATAAGTTAATTAGCAATAGGCTGCAATCCCAGACGTATAAAGACAAGGACCTGAAGATTTGCCCTCTACATAATTAAGCTATTACATTGCATTCTATGCATATAGGATTTTCTTCTAAAATCCTCCAAGATCAGGCTAAGAAAATTTCACATCTCCAACATTTATTATTGTTGTTATATTGAAAGTATTATGGAAGAAAACATTTTATCAACCGAGTGAGGAAGTTAAAAGCTAAACTGTCATTGCCTGGAGCAGTGTTAGTAAGTTATTTGAAATTGATATAACAATTTGGTTAGAGATTGGATATACTTAAAGCAACTGCTTGCCCTTTTATCCTTTGACAGAGAGGATTTGGCTCATATCATTAAAAAAAATAAAAAATAAAAAAGCATTTGTTGGAGTCACCCTTGGTAATCAGTAAATCACTCACCTGGGTATACTTCCCAAAATCTGGATCAAAAGCCTTCAGGGACACCCATTCAAACAAGCCCAATAAAATATGCCTCTTCCTCCCCCAGCCCCATCCCCACAAAATGGCAAGGAAACAATTCAGCTCAATATATGGCAGTCTGCCATCCCATCTTCTGCTTCTTTTACACTGAATAAGTTTGGGAAGATGGAATGTTCAAAAAATATTTAAGAATCAGAAATTCCCTTACAAAGAGCTGAGTTGTCTCATATTTCTTTCCAACACCCAAACTCTCCAATTGCCATTATCTTGGGATTCCTTATACTTGTCAATCAATCCCAATCGTTGTCCAAGGAGGCAGAAGGGGAAACTTATAACCACATAAAAAGAAGGTCAAACTAATTGTTAATGTGGCTCAATTTGAAGGAGTTGCATTTTTGGTAGATACCTGCCAGAGCTGGAGTATTACCAACTCTTTGACTTGCCTCATTATCAAAATGGTCTGGTCTTCCACATAGACACAGCTTTGATTCCTTCAATATGAAAAAGAGCAAGGAATAATTTGTACATGGAAACTCACACAAAAGGCTTTCAGACCAAACAGAAATAAGTGATGTTTCCTTCTTCACATTATCCTGAGTAAACAGGGGGTGTCAAGGCATCCTCTGACATCTGGAAACTGGCCTGTCACTCAGTTAAGCCACCCACAAATAACCATGCATCCACCTCTCTTGACTAAAATGAATGACCACTACTCTTTACCAAATAAGGCATTATCCTCACTCAAGCCCTAGAGATAAGATTGTCTGAGATACCCAATTATAGAATTGGCTCTGCTTTCTGACAGCATCCAATCTAAAGAGAACCCCTGATTCCTTAAACCTTTCCCCAAATCATCCAAGAAAAACCCAAATCCATAAGAAATTCTTTCTAACACACTTTTACTGGGATGTCTCCTTGTTCCCATTGTGTGTGGGCTCTCTCTCCGCAAATAATAAACCCAGCATGTTCAACTACACGTGGGCTCCTGATGGTCTTTCTCTGAAGAGCATAGATGCATGCGTATGCCTTCCCTGCACCCAGTCTGAAATAGAAAACTCTCTCCAAAGTGGAGCTGGTGCTTTGGACAAGTTTCCAACTGAACAGACTTGCACCCCACTTTAGGGGCCTGTCAGCAGAGGGAAACTGATATCAAGGGAAGGAAAGGACTTTCCAAGGGCTTCTTCTCGTGGCCTCAGAGTGTTGCCCGAGCTGCCCAAATCTGGTCCCTTTTACTTCTTGAGTCAGACCCCTCTTACTTGCCCATCTACAGACAGTTTGCATTATGGTTCATTTCAAATCCCGGGTCTCCCCATTGCCCTGCTGCTAGCCGAAGCCCCCTAACTATTGTGCCACTGTCTGCCCGACAAAACAGCTCTTCTGCCTGGACACTTCCTCTTTATTCCCTCTGTCTCCCAATAACCCTCCTGCTTTCAGGTTTTTAGTGAGTGTCAGCTATATATTAGGCTAGTTGCTAGTTGCTTTTCAGATATTAAACTCACTTCATCCAGGAATTCCAGGTAAGGAAACTGAGGCCCAGAGAGGTTTACCAAAGTGGGTGAACCTCCGTCCTATGCTATGCTTTTTAGAAAAGTATGTGTATGTTCTCTCTCTCTCTTTCTCTTTCTCCTTCTCTACCTCTCTCTCACGCACATGCACTCCCCCTCTCTCTTTTACTGTCTCTTTCTCTCTCTTTTTTTTTTTTTTTTTTTTTTTTTGGCCTGGCTGTCTGTCTCTCTCTCATACACACATACATATTCACCAGGCAATGAATGAATATCTGACTTCCCAACAGTTTGGAATTATCTCCAGTCTTTGACTTCCCTGGCACTGATAATGAAAGGTGCCTGCCTGCATTTGCCTGTACTTTAATCTTACAATATAAGCAGAATAATGGAGGCAGAGGAGCTTTTATGTGTACTTCCGTTTCAGAAATTCTGGGTTCAAAGTTGTTGAAACAGAGGGAGTTATAGCAGCCCTCCTTCCTGCCATACCCCAGCAGCCCTGTGCTGAAATCACTCTTCTGTCACAAATTGTGAATTAAGTTACAGAATCTTTTTTTGTTTGAAATCAGGGCTGAGGAGGCAGTTGGGATGCCAAGTGCTACAATGTTAATTGGTTATGGTGGAAGGCACAGAATGAAAGTTATTAAGGCTTCTTCCATGGGAATGTGTTTTTGAGCCTCCCGGGGACCTTTGCCTGTACTTAGGTGGCACAATAATCCTGGGATCAAACCATATGACCTGTGAAACAGGATGCCAAGAGCAGAGGGTTATGCTTTGGAAAACAGTGATGGGCAGCTCTGCTTTACTGATAGAAGAAGCAAATTTGACTTTAAGTCTGGCAGGGCCTGAGGGTAGAGTCATAGCTTAGATTTAAGGAGGAATGCCCAAGCTGAGAGCAGGGGCTAATAAATATTGGGGTTAATTCTCTCTTTCCAGATGTCCTAAAACCAGGTTAATCTGCTTGGGGGGATGTGCAGCTTGTCGTCAGACATGAGCAGTGCCACTCAAAGTGGGGGCTCATCTGGAGTCTGTTAGAAATGAAAATCTTTGAGCTGCCAGGAATCTGTTTTTAATAAACTCTGTCTCCATAGGCATGTTCCAGTTTGCCAAGCACTGGGCCAGGAAAAGGATGCTTTCTGGAGAGTCCTTTCAATCTATGAGACAGACACCTCTTTCTAGAGGTTCAGAAGATCTAGATTCTGAATTGACCCCAGCATTGGCTCACAGCACCAGCTGAGCAAATCATTCAGCTTTTCTGATCTTCAGTTTCTTAAATTAAAACTGGGAATAGCACCAGTTGTATATAAGAGGCCTCTGAAAAATATATGTTGAAGAAATAAATCTTATGATGAAAGCATCTTGTAAACAATGATTATCTGAATGCTGATTTTCCATATTCTCCAGTGATATTCTTTCTCCTTGGGTATATTTAACGGGAAGGAGTAGCTTTCCCCTTCTGTGGGAGGAACAGACTCATTCATTAGTGTGCTGACTCTGATTGAGGGTGTGGCTTGGGTGGCAGAGGGTGGAGCCAAAAAAGCTGCTCTTCATGGAAACCGGTGCTCTTGTGTCACTTTGCAGCTGCCTTTGCCCCACTGTGTTCCAGCCCATCTGTGAGGCGTTGAAGCCACTAAAATGGCCAGCACTACAGCTGAACAACTTCTAAGTAACTAGACCCACAACTGAGGGGTCTGGGAAATGAAAGAGTAAATGCGATAACAGGAGGTTTGTTTTGGGTGTTGTGAGCTGGGATGTGCCCCCAATAAATGGGGAAAAAATAGAGTCTATTCGGCTCATGAGTCAGAGAGAGAGTCCCCAGGAATGGTAAGGCTCTGCACAAAATGCATGGCCCACCGCCCAGGCCCTCCCACCCACTCCAGCCAAGGCCGCCTCTGGAGCTATTGTGTTGCTGGGTCCAGGACATGCATTGTGCTGAATGCAGCACAGACTGAGAGCTGCCTGCCCCCTCATGTTGGCCCTGCAGCCTGGTGCGCTCTGGCCCTCCCCGTCTTCCTGTCCAGCCTCAGACCTAAAACTCCTTCCTGAGGTGTGGAGGAAAGAACCCTGGACAGGGAGCTGGAAAGCTGGATTTTAATCCCATCTCTGCTGCCAATTAGCTCTGTGATCTTGAGCAATCACTTACACTCCTCCAGGCCTTAATTTCCTGACTAAATGGAAGGTGGCCAAAGGCCAAGTATGCATAAGTCAGGCAGGATTCAACCACATCACCTGGAAATTTCATTCCTGTTTCATTATTCTGTGATTCAGTGCTTTTCTGGGGGCCCCTATGCCAGCATCCTATCTGGGAGGGCTTTCTTGAAGCTAAGCCACACATTCTTCTCTTCTCATAGCCTTGCCCAACCCATCTCCAGCAGAATTTACCTTTCCAAATCCTAGTCCTGACTCAGCCTTCCAAGATGACAGATAACATATTCTATGTACCTGGGTGCTAAGAAAGGTAAGTATTTACATAATTAGCAGAAGTAAAATGGGATTTGAAGTCATCCCGATCCAAGTAATAATTCAGGCTCTTCTAAATTAATATGAGATTTTTGAGCAAGGTACAAGACATTTCTCAGCCTCAATTTTTCCACTTACAATCGTTCTAATAATACTTAACTTGTAAAACAGTGGGGAGGATTAACACTTAGCAGAGTGTCTGGAACATAATGTGGGCTCAATAACTGTAGTTGCCTTCCATTCCCCAGCTGGGTAATATTTGTGCATATTAACAACCACATCCTGTAAATACTGTCTTACCCTCAAGGGGATAGCTGTAAACATGAGAGTAAGTGGGCAGGCAGTGTTGCAATTTGTTCAACTTCACTGGGCATCATCCACATCTCTAAATGAGCAGTGCTATCAGTATGGCTGAAGTCAAAGCAGGTGGTATCTTTTACCTTTATCTCCTCCCAACCACTTCCTGGCATTCTACATTGTTTGCCACTTCGAATTTATGGCTCCATCTCTGAGTTTCATCTTTCCTTAATCCGACCTACATAGCTCGGTCACTTTCATCTCCTGAGGCCCAGTCTGATTTGTCCCCTTCCATTCTTCCTAATATGTACCTAACTAAGTTTAGAATCCCCAGACTGACATTTAAGGTCCTCCATAACCTGCCTCTCCACCTTTCCAGAGTCATCTCCCTTGTTCCTTTGCCCTTCCTTCTGTTCTGGCTAACTCTGACCTCTCCTGTTTGTCAAGATTCCCTACCTCAGTGCTTGACACTTGCTAGTCGCCCAACCTGGAATGCCACCCTCACCCACCTCTGCCAGTCACAATCCCAGCCTTTCTTCAAAATGATCAAAATCTTTCCAGGTATCTCCTTTTTTTAAATCCTCAAGGTCTTGGTTTGTAATTCCATTTTTCTCTAATTCATATTTAGGTCATATTCATTCTTGTCTTTTCAACCCCACTTGATGAACTATGGCATCTTACTAATTTAACTTGCTTCACAGCACAACACAGAACTCTACTCAGAAGAGCTGTTCAACAGATAAGTTCTAAAGTGAGCTGCCTTAGTTGACCCAAATATAATGCCAATTCAGTCTAGGTGCTGCCACATAGAGAGATGAAAACAGAAAACTCCAGTCGATTTCTTGGATGCGCACAGATACCAGGAGGATAGTATGGTGCAATTGTTTTAAGACATCATATCTAAGGTCACACAATCCAAGGGCAGTGTCTAGAACAGCGTAAGCATGTAGACATGTTTGCTTCATGAACAAACAAACAAGTGGAGCAACCTGGATTTGAATCTTGCCTCCACATTTTCTTAACTGTGTGATTTGGGTAAGTTGCTTAAACTTCCTAAGTTTCAGTTCCTTCATCTTTAAGATGGGATGACAATAGTACCTATTGTGATGGTTAGGCTAGTGTGTCAACTCAGCCAGGTAATTGTGCCCAGTTGTTTGGTCAAGCAGGCACTGGGCTAATTGTAACACAATGGCATTTATGGACTTTAGTCACCAGTGAGTTTACTGCATGTATAGCTGATTACATCCACATCTGTCAGGGAGATTGCCATCAGCAATGAGTCATGCTTTATCCAATCAGTTGAATGCCTTCAAAGGGGAAGTGATTTCAGATAGAGAATTTCCCAGCTCATCTCTGGACAGCCAACATCTCCTGGAAACTCATCAAGGACCTTCATTGGACTTCAAAGGACCTAGTTTGCAGCTTGCCTGTGGAACCTGGCCTTGTGCATCCCCATGGTTACATGAGAGACTCTTATAAAATCTCATATTATTGACAGATATTTCCTGTTGATTCTGTTTCCCTAGGGAACCCTGACTAACACACCTACCTTGGGAGTTTTGTGAATATTAAATAAAAAATGTGTATACAGCAGTTAGCATTGTGTTTATCCAATAGAGAGCATATAAAAATAGCTTTTTATTATTGTCTTCATCATCTAAATTGTTGGCCAGTATACTGTCTAACTTAATTCAGCATCAGCTTACTTGCAAAGATGCATTGCTCCTTAAAAATTCTGACACCATGGCCAGAAATACATTCCAGGTAGATTAGACACCTAAAAGAAAACTAAGAAAGCTTCTGGAAAACAATCAGGTGGTCTGACTGTATTTTATTGTGAAATAATTTCAAATTTAAAGGACAAGTAGAAGATAGACAACTTCAATATACCCCCAACCCCCAGATACCAAGATCCACCAATTGTAACATTTTGCCACCTTTGACCTCCTTCCCTCCATCCCTCTTTTTCCCTCCCTCCCTCCCTCCCTCCCTCCCTCCCTCCCTCCCTCCCTTCCTTCCTTCCTTCCTTCCTTCCTTCCTTCCTTCCTTCCT
>JAKSZT010054470.1:552295-730817 GCA_026826555.1 Tolypeutes matacus | reverse complement strand
CCTTCCTTCCTTCCTTCCTTCCTTCCTTCCTTCCTTCCTTCCTTCCTCCCTTCCTCCTTCCCTCCCTCCCTTCCTTCCTTTCTTCCTCTTTCTCTTTCTCTCTTTCTCTCTCTTGTTCTCTCTTTCTCTCTTTCTATCTTCTGAACATTTGAGAGCAGGTTATACACATTATATTCCTTGAACACATATTCCATGTTCATTTCCTACAAACAAGGATATTCATTTATGTAATCAACTTAAGTGCAAGTTCAGGAAATTTAAAGTTGATGAAAAGCTTACATTCTATAGTCCAATATTTCTTATGTCATAATAATGTTCTTTTGAGCATTTTCTCCTCCATTATTGGGTCCCACCCAGCATCATGTATTGCATTTAATTGCAATTATCTCTATAATTTTCCTTTCTTTGTTTTTTTTTCTAAATTGTTGAAACATATATAAAACATAAATCTTCCCATCCCAACCCCTCCTAAGTATACTATTCAGTGGGGTTAATCACATTCACAATATTACATTACCCTCACCACCATCCATTACTAGAACTTTTTCTTCACCTCAAACAGAAACCCCACACTCCTTTTGCATTAATTCCATTTGCCATGTCCCTCACCCCTGGTAACCTATACTGTACTTTCAGTCTCTGTGAGTTTGCATATTGTCTTTTTTATTTTTTTTCTTCTTGCGGTTACCATGGGACTTAAAGTTAACATCCTAAACCTTTAACAACCTCATTTGTTTTGATATCAATTTAACTTTAATAGCATACATAAACTATGTTCCTTTACCCCTCTGTCCCCCATCTTTATGTAGTTCTTGTTACAAATTACATTTTCACATGGTAGATCCAAGACCATTGATTTAACATTATATTTTATGCAGTTGACTTTTCGATACTGTAGGAAGTGAAAAGTGAACTTACAAATCAAATATAAAGTGTTACTGGTATTTATATTTACCCATGTCATTATCTTTGTCAGGGGTCGTTATTTCTTCACGTGGCTTCAGTCAATTGCTTGGTGTCCTTTTCTTTCAACCTGAAGAACTCTCATTGTCATTTCTTGTAGGCCATACTAGTTTTGACAAAGTCCCTCAGCTTTTCTTCATCTGGGAATGTATTAATCCCTCCCTTATTTTTGAAAGAGAGTTTTGCTGGATATGGGATTCTTGGTTGACTATTTTTCACTTTCAAAACTTTAACTATGTCTTCCCATTGGCTTCTTATTTTTTTATTTAAAAAAAAGCTTTAGATTACATAAATGTTATGTAAAAAATATAGGAGATTCCCATACACACCACTCCCGCGCCCTTTCACACTTTCCTCCATTAACAACATTTTTCATTAGTGTGGTACATTTGTTACAATTGATGAACAAATAAGTATTGAAGCATTGCTACTAACCATGGTCTATAATTTGCGTTATGTTTTACGCTTTGCATCGTACAAAATTTTATAGGTTTTGACAAAATGTATAATGGCTTGTATCTGTCATTGCAATGTCATGCAGAACGATTCCAATGTCTCAAAAATGCCCCATGTTGTGCCTATTCTTCCCTCTCCCTCCCCTCACAACCTCTGATGTCCACTGTCTTTAAATCAATGTTAGAAGTTCATCCATTACTAGAATAATAATAAGTCTATTTTAGTCTATGGTTGTATTCCCTCCTTATGTGTGTTCATTCTTCTATCTTGAGGATTTTTGGATGGTGATGCCCATTCTGCCTGCAACTGACAAGGGGCTAAGATCTTATGGGGCAGATGGATGGAATGCTCTTGCTTGCAGTTGCAGATACTCTCTGCTTTTTGAGATGGGTGTTGTCCATATCATCCTTTTGTTAGTGGTCTTGGGTAAGTCTGATGAACTGTAAAGTATGTGTTGGCTGCAATGCTGCTGAGATTCAGGGCTCACCCAGCATATGAACAGCTTGAAGATTTAAGTCTCTGGAATATATATTTAATGGGTATAGTGCTAATTATAGGTTCAAATAAATGGGACAGAGGAGTCATGTGTAGGAAAATTATAAATGAGTCTAACTCTGATACATTGGGGAAATAGGTTATCATATATTCCAAGGTAAGGCCCACTGATGGGGTGCTGATTTCTGGGTTGTCTGCCCTGCCCATAGTGTCTAGATATCTCTAGAGCCCCCAGGATCACTCCTACTTGAGGCACTGTTTACTGTGGCAGACAGTGAGATCCTCCTGAGACGCGCATAAGCATAACCTCTGGAATAACCTCCGACTCACTTTGAAATTCCTTAGCTATAAAAACTCATTTGCATTTAATATTTCCCCCTTTTGATCTAGGTCTTTCTCCAAATGCATCATTAGTTGGCGCTTGATATTAATACCTCGGTGCCAAGGAGGCTCATCCCTGGAATCATGTCCTATGTTGGGGGGAGGGCAGTGAATTTATATTCACTCTGAGTTTGGTTTAAAGAGAGGCCACATTTAAGCAACAAAGGAGCCTTCAGGAGGTAACTCTTAGGCAATATATATTACCAGGCCAAGTTTTGATTTCACAAGAACAAGGTTCATAAGTACAAACATTAATATCAAGGTCCTGATACATTGGTCCTCCCTCCTTTACTAGGCACTGCCTATGTACTCTAGAGATTCTCACCACTCCATGAAAGAATATAGCAGGACTCGCCAGAATGGGGATTCAATATCCCATTGGTTATTCTGGGTGTTACCACCCAACAAGACAACACCCCATGACCACAGGAACACACTCACACTCCACAGAAGCATACCCTAGGCACAACCCCACAAACTCGTCCTCCCACTACTGATACCCTGGAGCAGTGATCCTCTTTTAAGTATGTTTTCCCATTGACTTCTTACTTCCATGGTTTCCAATGAGAAATGGGCACTTAATCTTATTCAGGCTCCCTTGTATGTGACATGTTCCTCCTCATGGCTTTCTGAATTCTCTGTCTTTGGCATTTGATAGTTTTATTGTAACATGGTGCAGTGTGGGTCTGTTTGGAGTATATATGAATGTCTTTTATTAAATTTGGGAAGTTTTCAGCCATTATCTTTGAATATTCTCTCTTTTTTCTCCTTCTGGGACTCCCACAATACATATATTGGTGAGCTTGCTGGTGTCCCACAGGTTCCTTAGGCTCAGTTCACTTTTCTTCATTCTTTCTTCCTTCTGCTCCTCAGACTGGAGGATTTGAAATGTCTTATCTTCGAGTTCACTGATTCTTCCTTCTACCTTCAGTCTGCTACTGAATCCTTTTAGGGATTTTTTTTTTTTTTAAATTTCTGTTACTGTGGTCTTTAGTTCTGTTTGGTTCCTTTTCATAATTTTCATCTCTCTATTGATATTCTCTGTGTGTTCATTCATCATCATATTTTCCTTTGGCTCTTTGGGCATATTTAGGGGCATTTATTTAGAGTTGTTGTCTGGAATGTCTCAGGTATGTTCCTCCTCATTGATGATTTCTGATGCCTTAATCTTCTCCTTTGCCTGGGCCATCACTTCTTGTTTCTTTGTATGTTTTGTAATCTTTTGTTGAAACCTGAACATTTTGATATTTAATGTATTATTGACAGAATTTAGGCTGAGACATGTGTTCCTTAAGCTTGTATCCAGCTAATGTTACGACAGAACATTCCTTGAATACCAGAAGCTAACAACAAAAACAAGAAAAACAGAAAACACCTTTCCCTGTCTTTGCAGATTGATCTGTGCCAGTGCTGTACTTCAGAGCTTATCCATACAATGAGTTTAGAGACTAGCTCTAGGCAAAAGTGTATGGGTTTCCCTGATCCTTTCTGTTCATATGTCTTGTCTTGGGCATGCACATTTTGCCCTAGGAAATTAAGATAAATATAAATATCCCTTTTTCCCTAGGAAACAGTTTCCTTAGTCCTGGGCACTACCCTGTGTGTTCTACAGCCAGCAATCCCTTGCTCCAGGCAGCCACTTGACTGTTCTCCAATAGCAATCTCCTGAGCTGCCTTCTACATGCAGAGCAAGTCTAGTACAATGAGTCCCTCAGGCTACTACCAGACAGATTGGGTCAAGCATTAATGTTCCTAGTATATGCACGAGGATTACTATGCGCCCTCTGGGACACAGATGAGGGATCCACACTGTGAGCATGGACTTTATCTTGATTCAGCACTCTCCCTGTTTCTACAATCCTTTAACTGTTTTCCAGAAATTTGAGAAAGATGTTTTTGCCAGTTCTCACTGATTGTTCAAAGCTTCTGTGGAGGAATGGAGCCCTGAAGCTTCTCATTCCACCATCTTACTTGAGGTGGGCCTGATTACCTTTTTTTGACTACAAAAATCTATAATTTAATAAATTTCTACAATTTAGGGAAGGACTTGACTCAAACTACACACCTTCTTTAAAAGAATGTGTGAATTCTGTGGGGGTGAGGTGTAAAAACTGTTGTTTGAAAAATAAATTAAAAATAGTTTATTTTTTATTTATTTTAGCAATGTATCTTTTTGCTAAAATGTAGAAAACACATCTGCAGTGTTTGGAATCCATGGCTAGATTGAAAGCTATGGAACCTGACTCCAAGCTGGATTTAGTTTCCCTGAAAACCACCCACACCTCCAAACACTTTTTTCTAAATGCATGTTCTCAGAGTTTTGTTAACCCAAGTATTAGATATAATAAACAAATTATAAAGAAAGTAGTTAAATGCAGGATTTTAGAATTAAAGGATCTGAGAACCAGAAAGGATCTTGGAGATAATCTAGTAAAAACTCTGAATTTTTCAGATGAAAATACTAAATCCCAGAGAGGTCTTAAATTTCCTGGTGACCTTTTCTTTGGTGGCAGAAGAGAATCTCATCAGATCTTTTGGTGTCAACATAGGACTTTCTTTTTTTATTAGTAATCTGTAGGTTTAAAGAAAAAGCATACACAAAATACAGAGTTCCCACATACTGCCCTATTATTTACATCTTGCATTAGTATGAACACAGGACTTTCAGCACAAAAGCCAAAAGGATATTGGCAGAATCAGTCTTTATGTGTTTCATCACTGGATGAGAAAAGAAAAGCAATGCATTCTTAGATAGTCAAGTGCTCCTTCACTGCCTCTTTCAGAGGTAAGTGAACTACTTCTTCAAGGCACTATCCAAGAGTTGACAATGACCTTTTCCTGAAGGCCTTATCCAGAGGGTTGAAATATGTCAAACAAAAACAAAAGAAAACAACAACAATGACAAAAACACCCAGAACTTCACCTTAACATTATACTCTGAATACAGCTTTGCAATTAGTTAAAAAGTATGTGTTTCTAGTACTTCTGAAACTAAACTCTACTGGAGAATGCTTATGGCACAAATGTCAAGGCAAGGCTGAGATGTATTTGCAAATTGTTGGTATGTAATTACCATAACCCTAAGGAGAGAGAAAGTTGATTCTACCTATAGGGTCTTCATTTCTACTTTTAAATATTTTTTACCCCTACTCCCTCACTTCTCTTTCAGCACATGGCTGAGGAGAGTTTAGCCAAATTAATTCCATGGGCTGTTAATAAGTGTTACATGGAAAAAAAGTTTAAGCACTTAGAAAATACTGTATTGGTTAAATTTAAAAGGATTCTTTACTAAAATATTTGTAAGTGGCTTTATGCATGATGAATCTTTTGGCGAGTTTTCAGCACTGCCCTAATTCATTTGATCTCTTTGCCATAAATGCTACCTTAGTAATTCTGTATTAGAGCATAAGTAACCAAAAGGCAGTTCAACCTATAACTTGCAAAGTCCTGAACAGCATTAAATGTCTTAAAAGAGAAAAATAAAAGCCATTTGTTCTTTGAATAGAGTTTTCTTCTTGGCTTCCTAAAGACTGGTCTTTACACAGGTAACCTCAGGGTATGATTCTGGGCCAAATGCCAAGCAGGCATGTAACATCAACAAAGATTTCCCCAAGCATAGTAATACACAACAGAATGATAAAGCTGAAAGGGGCCATGGGAGACTCCTGTCATGCCCAATATGTAACAGTTAGAAAAGAAGATTCTTTCATTGAAGTTATGGAGATAATGGAAAGAGTTGGGGTCCTCCCATCTCAGGCCCTTTCTCACTGTGGAAATTGAGCAAAGAGCAAATTCCATGTCTTGCTCTATGTAGATTGATTAATAAAATTATGTAATTCAGCAGTATCAAGTGTTCAGACCATAAAAGTGTAAGAAATCTTAATATTTTCAGACTTTGTAGGGAAGGCCTTGTACTTGCAATGAATAGTTGGCAATTTTATTTACACCTTACGGAATAGGGTAACCCCAGTTAATACCTGAATTACAGAAAGAAGTTATGGTTCTCTATGGAGGAACCCTTCTCCTCCAATGGTTGGTGATTTTCACTACACAAAACACTAATAATCCCCAAATTAATTGGCCTATATTATTAATGGGCAATTGACCACACTTATTTGGATGTCTTATTTACTGATCCTTTAAATTTAGCATGGTCCTAAGTGTACCTTACCACTTCATCCCCAAGTCCTTGTGTTTCTCCTGTATTTGTTTCCTGTCTCTGTAAAACATACACAATTTTACATGTTGTTTCACACTTATGAGAAAAAGCTATGAAGATCTTTGGTGATCCCTTGAATTAAGTCTTGTGGATAACTACTATTCTACATGTGTGATGGGCTTGACCAAAGGAATGTATACTCTCTAGAGTGTACAAAGTGTAAAGGACATAGGATATGGCTTGAGAAAAATGGGGTTTGAGTCTCTGTTTCATCACTCACTGTCCAAGTGGCAAAGTATTTCATTTCTCTGAACTCCATTTTTTTTATCTGCAAGACAATATCTACTTTCCAGGGTTGTTATGCAGCTCAAATAGAATTAGATATGTAAAAAGATACTACAAATTGTTAAGAAAGGGCTTTGGAATCTATAAACAATAAACAAATGTGAAAAGGAGTGCTGGAAAGAAACCTGGACATGAAGTCAATATTCATGGTGTGATGGTTAATTTTATGTGTCAGCATGGCTAGGTTATGGTGTCTAGTTGTTTGCTCAAGCAAACACTGGTTTGATTGTTACTGTGAGGATGTTAGGTGGATTTAAATCATTGATTAAATCAGTTGATTGCATCTATGACTGATTAAGTCTACATATCAACTAAGGAGATTGCCCTCATAAATGAGAGAAGCCTAACCCAATTAGTTGAAGGCCTTAAAGGGTGAAATGAAGATTTTAGCAGTCAGAAAGAAGAATTTCTTTCTCTACTTCAGACAGCCAGCTAATCCTGGGGAATTCATCAAAACCTTCCTTGGAGTTCCCAACTTGTGGCCTGTCCTATGGAATTCAAACAGCTCAATTTCCATGGTTGCATGAGTCAAGTCCTGTGATAGAGCCCTTGATATTTACACACACACACAGAACCCTGACTAATATACAAGGGTATGAATTTCTAGTTCCACCACTTACTAGCCCTAGGAATTCAGGTTAAATTGCTTGAACATCCTCCTTGATACCTGAAGAGCACTTACCTTTCTGTGATTGTTTCTCTGAGGCCACTGGCCACCCCCTTGACCACAGTGCTAGCTTTGGGGGTCAGCACCACTTGAGATATAAAAAACGAGCCCTTCTTTCGTCTCTCAGTGATGGATGCCTGAAGAAACTGGATCAGTTTTTCAGGGTCTGTGGTGTTGGCCCAGGGTGCTGGCATCATCTGCCCAGGCCAGAGGAAGGGCACTTCCAGAGCCACTGGGCTGTGGTAGAAGACCAGCACTTGATAGTCCTTCTCCCACAGGTACTTGAGGCTAACTTCCTGGGCAAAAATTGCTGGGCACATTTTATTTCCATAGGTGTCTTTCAGCATTTGGACCAGTTTTTCATGGTGATATTTCTGCATCCCGTAAAAGTGGTTGAAGTCCAAGAACACTACTTCCTTGTGGTGGTCTGTGAGGAATGCATTGATCTCCTCCAGGCCTTCATTGACTTTGGCACTGAACAAACCATGAGCAAAGTACAGTTCGTTGTCGGGGTCTCTGGGCTTAGTGGAAATGCGAAGATCAAAATAACGGATTCCAGCTCCTAGTTGACCAGAAAAGTTCATTGTTTGAGTGGCTAACCATTTCCTCATCAGTTTTTTGGCCACAGTTCCAAATACAGAGACAAAATTCTGGACTGTTTCTGGCTGTTCAGGTCCCACTGGAGAGGCTTCATCAATGTAGAAGCTGAAGGAATCATGAGATCCTAGAAGAATAACAAGGCATAATATGGTTATAATCCATCCTTTAAAGGCATAATCTTTCTTATTCTTTTCCAATTTCTCCTTTCCCTCCTGCAATGTCCATACCTCTCCCTCAAATGAGCCAATGGAAATACTAAACAATATTTACCAAGTTAATTCCCATGTCATGGAAGACTCCTTTTTTTTTATCTAGTGGAGGGCATAGAGCAACTCACTATATCAAATCTGATTGTATAATGAGTAAGAAAATTCTTATGATCAATATTCTAAAACTCCAATCATCATCTTCTACTTTTTAGAACCAACAATTTAATACAATCACAGGACTGTGTTTCCATATAAGTGGTAGAGGTAACCATTCAAAAATGGGATTTATCTGAACTCACCAGTTCTCAAATACATTGTATTCAGTCTTACCCTTTCCCTTCGTTTTGAGTTGATTTTAAGCCCAGAGGGTTTGTCTCAATGAATAAATGAGCTCTTTTGATAGACACACAGTGTATGAATTTTACACACACTTTAAAAAACATGAAGAGATCAAAGGGATGGAGGAAGGGAGAAAGAAGGCAAGAGAAGAGTACAATGCTGTAAATTTGACATTATTCTTGACCTTATGTTTGGGCAACCTTAAACTTAGATGAGGCCAAGCAGTTCTTAGATATTCAATAACAACGACTTTTTCTTGCAAGTTAGCAGAAATGACAGCATTTAAAAATTAATAACCAAAAAAAAAATTAATAACCAGATGATCTTCTTCACAGATATTTCCTCTCAACAGTGAAAGCTTTCTTTGAATTTGGTCTCCAAATTGAGAAGAATTTCTTCCTAGGAAGAACAAGGACCATTTATTTATTTGTTTTTGGCAGCTACAAATACCAAAATCCCAGAAATGTAGCAATGAACCCTTGTATGATATACCAGTAAGTACAGAGTGCCATTTAAAAAATAATTGGTCTCAATAAAGAAAAAATATTTTAGGTTTAAGTTTTATTTTTTAATGCCTCCTTTAATTTTGGGGAATGACATGCTTAATAGCTAAAATTAAATTAATGTATCCTGGACAAGTCACATATTAGAAAGGGCAAGTGTACTAAAAGTTCTGATTTTTAAAATCCTCAGCTGTCAATAACTATGAAGACAACATGTACCAAGATGATAAAATATGGCAAGGTAAACCGTTTGTCCATACACCTTTGCATTTCTCATGCCCTTGTCCTGGAATCATCATTCTCCCTTGAGGCACCTTATCACTTTCTTTCACTTCCCCCATCTAAAACACACATACACAGACATTAACACAAACACACACATACCTCTAGTTTTATCCATTTATCATCTCAGAGCCTTCATCCGATAAACTATTTGAAGCAATTTTTTCAGTGATGAAATATTTATATTTGTATATATTCCACAGCTAGATCTATCTATATCTACATGTACATCTGTACACATACCTATATATCTATGTCTAACTTTAATATCCCACAGTAATCACAAGAGTGTGGCTTTCAGAGCCATGGTGTGTCATTGGAGAAAAGATTTTGGAGAACATTTTGATTCACTGCAAATCATAACCTTTAATATCTGGGAACAGATTCTCAGAATTAGTAGGTGTTTTTCAAGCAATGAAATGTAGACCAAAAAAAAAAAAAAAGCCTTGTTTAATTTAATCTGGAAGTGTCTGGTATATTTATCTTTAGTCAATGGTAGGAGAAGAAAATATCAGCACTGTCTGAATAAGTAAAACTGGCAGTTTAGACCTGACAATGGTGAATTTAAATAGCGATTTGAATTTCTGCATTGTTTTATCAGCTGCTTTACAGTCAACTGCCAATATTAATTAAGAAGCTAAGCACACTGTGCTATATTGTTCAGTATAGGTAGAGAGGTGTGTTTAAAGTAAGAAATAAAGAGATAAGTTGAAGAGGAGTTATAACTTAAATGATATTTAAGATTCAAATAGGTTAAACAAAAACATCCTTAAAATAAGAGTTAAAAAGTTAGTTTCCAGGCATGTGAAGGAAAGATAGATGAAAGTAATTGATTACTTCTGTAATCTAATAGTAGGCATAATATAAAGCAAGCCAGAAAGGAATTAAATAATAAGATTTTTTTTTCTAGAAATGAGTGGTTCTTTGTTTTCAGTACGGCTTTAGTCTTCCCTTATATCATGTGGCTATATGTCAAATAAAATAAAAATAAAAACAAGGAAATTCTCTGATTTTGAAAATCTGGTGAAAGGACATCATAGTTTCTAGATTAAATTATTTGTTGGCCTTAAAAGAAGAATAGCTAAGGTCAAAGTAAAGGAGTTAAAATAAAATAAAAAACACTAGGTGGTAAGAAGTAAAACTAATGGTGTCACCATCAATATTCTTTTTAAGCTAGATGACTCTGAGGTCAATGCAATGCACAGCATCTGATGCAGAATGACACACAGTGGATGCTTCATACTGTAAATATTAGTTGGGGAGGAGAATTCATCATGATTCATGGCACTATCCATGCATTTGGGGAGACTTATGAGACACAGGAACTGTGATATAATAAATTTGTATTGTTTTAAGTCACTATATATCTGGTAATAATTTATGAAATCATAGAAAACTATAATATTTGGTTAACTATTTTATTAATTTATTAAACATTAAGATCATCTATTTATGTAGGGTCATACAAGTATTACACTATAGTTGAGACTATATATGCAAGCATTATGCTACATTTGAGACTATATGTGCAAAGTGATATAGTGACTTGAGTTAATTTCATCATTCCAATTAGAAGCCCCTAACACCTAAATCATTTTACTAATTTAGTTTGCTTATGAAGACACTGCTTGACTATAGTCTGTTTGACAATAAGTTAATTTTTCAACAAGAGAATTGGAAGTTAGTTAGCTTCTCTGTATGGAAAATCAGATCTACTACTAATTCTTTTTTGCAAATGTTTGCTTCAAGTATAGTGGTCACCATGTGAAAAGAAATTTTTCTGACTTTTTCATTCAAACATTCATCATTCACTCATTTTCAAACATTTATGAAGCACCTATTAGGTTTAGCACAAGACAAAGAATGTGCTCACCCCCATAAATTTATAGCTTAATGCATGATACATATAAACAATTACGGTTTATAGTTTGGTGACCATTTTTTAAAATATTAATAGGTACCATAAGGTAGCGAGGAGAAAATATCTTATAATTGATTATCAATGGACATATGCAAATAATTAATAAAGAACTTGACTAAATACAAGAGTAGTCTTGCTTTTGGGGCTAAAGGATAAAGCAATGAGGGTAGTGTTTAGTTTCGAGGAATTCCACTGTTTCCTTAAGATACTTTGCATGAGAATAGTTTTTGGCTAACTGTAAAGGTGCCAGTGGCAGTACATATGTTAAATGTTACTAAAGCATTTTGGAGAGCCACATAAACAGAGCACAGGATGGGAACATCCACATCTGGTTGATTTTATCTTAATTTTCTCACTGCTAAATAGGTGGAGATACGTACACGCACAAAATAAAGGTAGTCCTTGCCTTCAAGAGGCTCATAATTTAATTAGGGAAGCTGAGCATAGACATAAAAAGATAAATCCTTACACAAGCTAGCATTTCTTCATTACTTCAACAGATATCTATTAAACATCAATTCTGTTCAAGGTGTTTACAATAGGCTCCAGAGGAGGATAAAGAAAATTCATTTGTGTGTGAAAGGAAAATATTAACACTTCAGTATATATATATTTTCTTAAAATAAGAAAAATTAAACTTTGCTGACATTTAACATATGTATTGCCATTGCCACCTCTACAGATAGCCAAAGTATCTTAAGAAAACATTGTGGAGGCAGTGGCCACTGGAGGTTCTGAGGGGAGGGAGAGGGAAAAACAGGTATAATATGGGGACATTTTCAGGACTTGGTAATTGCCCCGAATGACATTGCAATGACAGATACAAGCCATTATACATCTTGTCATAACTTACAAAATTGTGTGGGAGAGAGTGTAAACTACAATGTAAACTATAATCCACGCTTAGTGGCAATGCTCCAAAATGTGTTCATCAATTGTAACAAATGAACCACACTAATGAAAGATGTTGTTAATAAGAAACTGCCAAATTTCCCAAAGAGATAATCTCATTTTACATGTTCCTTAACAATATAAGAGAGTTTCAGTTTCTCCACATACTCCCAACACTTGGAAATATCAGATTTTAATATTAGTCTTTTGAGTGAGTGTATAGTGACATTTCATTAGGCTTTTAATTTCCAAATCTGTGATGTTAAGAACCATTTTATGTGCTATGTACTTACTTGATTCATACTTTGATACATGACTATCATCTCTTAGGAAGTTTTTGTTCAAATCTTTTGCCCATTTTTTAGTTTGGTTGTTTGTCTTCTAATTACTGAGTTCTCAGAGCTCTTCTAGAAACAAATATTTTGTTTCTTCTAGTAAATGACTTACTTTCACTTTTTTAATGGTATCTTTTAAAGAGCAGAAAATTTTAATTTTGATGAAATCCAATTTACCTTTTTTTTTGTAGTTTGTACTTTTTGCATCCTTAGAAATACTTGCCTATCCCAAAGTTGCAAAGATTTGTTTCCATTCTTTTAATAAAAGAAGTTTCATAGTTATAGTTTTTTTGCCTGTGTCTACTATCAATTTTGAGTTTAATTTTTGTACATGACATGAGATAAGGGTCAAAGAATCAAAGGGATACCCAGTTGTTCAAACTCCATTTTTTGAAAACACTGTTCTTTCCCTCACTTAATTACCTTGGCATCTTTGATATCACTTGACCATACATGTATGAGTCTATTGATGGAAAATCTATCTGTTCTCCAGAACTCCCCATATGTCAACACTGACTTGATTACTATGAAAGTCTCTAAAATGGTCCCAAATGATCCCTGACTCCTGGTTTTCAGGTCCTGTTGTAATCTCTTCCCTTTGAGTGTAGGCTAGAACTTGTGATTAACTTATAATAAATAGAATATGGCAAAAGTGATGGAATGATATTTTTGAGATTAAGGATTAGATTTAAAAAATACTGTGGCTTCTATCTTGGGCTCTCTTGGTCTTTCTCTCTCACTCTCTTTCTCTCTCTCATCACCAGCTACCATGTTGTGAGGATGCTCAGGCAGCCTCTAGAGAGATTAATAAAGAACTTGACTAAATACAAAAGTAGTCTTGCTACTTTCCCCTAGAAAGGGATCAAGGGCTGCCAACAACCATGCAAGTAAGCTTGGAAACAGATCTTTTGGGGCCTGCCAACAGCCACATGCGTCAGCTCACAAGCATATTCTGCAGCCTCAGGAAAGGCTTGAGATGACTGCAGCCCGGGGCAGGGTAAATGCAACCTCATGACAAATCCTTAGTCATAGGCAACCAGATAAGATAGACCCAGATTCCTGATCCACAAAAAAATATGATCAATAATAATAAATGTTTGTAGTGTAAATAATAACTTTGTAGTTTTAAGCTGCTAAATTTTGAGGTGATTTGTTACAAAGCAAGATAACTAATGAAATTCCTGTAGCTTCAAAGTCTTGAAATGAAGCAATATGAATTCTCCTATGTTAATCCTCTTTTAAAAATGTTGTTTTAGCTATTCTAGGCCCTTTGTGTTTTCAAATAAGTTTTAGAATCAACTTGTCAATAGCCAGAAAGAATCCTGCTATAATTTTAATTGGGAATACATTGAATCTATAAATCAACCTGGGTTTAATTGACATCTTAATAATATAGAGTTTTCCAGTGCATATTCATAGTATATATGCTACCACCTCCAGTAAAATATTGAAAAGAAAATGTAACATTGGACATTCTTGCCTTGCTCCTAAAAGCATTAAGGGTGATGTCATCAGTATGGTGATGAAAGACAGCCCCTGAATAAACCTCCCCTGAAATTCAGTTAATAAAAGGACAAATCCCCCTTGCTTTGAATTCTGGTGAACAGTACAGACTGAAGAAAGACTCCAAGAATGCTGAATCGAAGAAAAAGACAAACATCAGGTAGGAAGTTTCCATCCCGGATTCTCTGATCCATTCCCCTCCCCCTCTCTTGGTTCTTAGCATCGTGGGAGTCACTCAGAGGCAGCAGCCCGAGTCCCTCCCACCGCAAACACAGACCTCAGAGCCACTCACAGCAGCACGTTAGAACTCCACGCATGGCCAAGTTCAGGGACCCAAGCCCACAGAGACCCAGGGCAGAACACAAACCACTGAGGAGGGCTGCATACAAAGGGCCTCCAGAGGAAGGAAGAAGAATAGCTGGTAAGTGATGCACTCAGACTAGTTTCTGTTGGTTGAAACTTCGAAATGCAAAATGTACTTTTCTGGAGTGACCCACCTTTCTGCCTTGACCTCATCTGGCTCCGAGGCAGAATATCCTAACAGGGAAGAAACCCAAGGCAGAAAAGGTACACCGGGGAAAATGGGAGGAGGGTGTTTAAACTGAACTGCTGTAAAACATGAGGGTCAGGGTCCCAGAACTGAAGAGTGTAAGGAAAAAGAGACACTGAGTGAGGGAAAAAATTTAATGAAATCATAGGAGATGGGAACAAAATTCTGCACATACACACACAAATTTAAAAACATTGTGCCTCAAATGACTTTGTCACAAAAGTGAAAAGACACCTGTGGCAATTTGGTATTGTTTATGAATTCCAAAAATAGATATTGGATTGTGTTTATAAACTGGTCTGTTCCTCTGGGCATATTAGATTGTATTAGATTCAAGATTAGGGCTTTTATTTGATCACATCATTAGGGTGACTCGGTTTGAGTCCCAGCCACCACCACCCCCAACCCCCTTGTGGGCTATATAAACGGATGCTCAGAGAAGACAGAGACGTGAGTAAATACACAGAGAAGGAGAACACAGAGAGTTTAGTTTTAGACGCTGGAGCCCGGGGGAGAGAGCAGAGCCGTTCGCCTGATAGTTTTTAGCTGAAGAGACCAGAGCGCTGAACAACTAACTGAGCAAGCCCTGAAAGAAAGGAACCCTGGGGATAGAGAAGAGCCTTATGCTAGCCTGCAGCCTTGTGACTGTAAGCTTCCATCCTAAATAAATACCCTTTATAAAAGCCAACTGATTTCTGGTATTTTGCATCAGCACCCCTTTGGCTGACCGATAACAGCATACTCAATGGGAGAAAATATTTGGAAAACACATATCTGATAAGGGTTTAATATTCAGAATATACAAAGAAATCCTACAACTCAACAATAAAAAGACAAATAACCCAATTTAAAAATGGGCAAAAAGCTTGAATATTTCTCCAAGGAGGATATACAGTCAAAAAGCATATGAAAATAGTCTCAACTTCACTAGCTATTAGGGGAATGCAAATCAAAACCACAGTGAGATATCATCTCACACCCATTAGAAGGGCTATTATTAGAGAAAAAAAAAGATGTGACAAGTGTTGGAGAGGATGTGGAGAAATAGGAACACTCATTCACTACTGGTGGGAATGTAAAATGCAGCTGCTGTGGAAGACAGTTTAGTGTAACCATATGACCTCACAATCTCATTACTAGGTATATACCCAGAAGAATAGAAAGCAGGGACTCAAAAGGATATTTGCACACTGATGTTCAAAGCGACATTATTCATAATTTCCAAATGATGTAAGACACCCAAGTATTCATCAACTAATGAATAATTAAATAAAATGTGGTATGTACATAAAATGGAATATTATTCAGCCATAAAGGTAACGAAGTCCTGATGCATGCGACAAAATGGATGAAACTTGAGGACATTATGCTGAGACACGAAAGAACAAACATTGTATGATCTCACTGATATGAACTCATTATAATAAGCAAACCTATAGAGTTAGAATCTAGAACAGAGGTTACTAGATTGGGGACAGAGAATGGGGAGTTGATGCTTAATTTGTACAGAATCTATTTAGGTTGATGGTAAAGGTTTAGAAACGGTTGGTGCTGATGGCAGCACATTACTGTGAGTGTAATTAACAACACCGAATTATATATATGGAATGTCACTAAAAGGGAAAACTTTAGGCCATATATAATGCTAGAATAAAAATGAAAAGTTAAATCATTAGACTGTATAGCACAATGAACCTTACTGTAGACGATGCACTATAGTTAACAGAACAATGTTCTGTCATGGATCATAACAGATGAATGACACTAATACAAAGTGTTAATAAGAAGGTGGAAAAATTACACCTAATGTAAACTGCGGATGATAGTTAACAGTACTATTTTAATAATCTTTCATTAATTGAAAGAAAGGTACCACACTAAAGCAAAGTGACAACAATAAGGGGTTACATTGGAAACCGTATTTTACATGATTTTTCTATAAACCTACAACTTCTCCAATTAAAAAAAAGGGGGGGAGGGTGTGTGATGTAGCTCAAGTGATTGTGAACTTGCCTCCCATGTACGAGATCCCAGGTTCAATCCCCAGTACCTCTTAAAAACAAAATAAACAAATGAAAAAACCAACTCTCATTGGGGAGTGGATATAGCTCAGTGGTTGAGCACCTGCTTCCCATGTACAAGGTCCTGTGTTCAATCTCTGGTACCTACTATAGAAAAAAAATTAGAACATATTTCACAGGCCTGTGCTTTGCGTGTTCTAAATGAAATAATCCATGTAAATTGCTTCACACGGTGCTTAGAACACAGAATCTCTCAATAAATTCTGGCTACTACTGTTTAAAAAATTAGGACAATTAAAAAAAAAAGCACTATCATCAATTCTAACAAATGTTCCACGCCAATGCAAGGTGTTGGTGGTGAGGTGGTGTATGGGAATCCTGTATTTTATGCATGATTGTTCAGTAAACCCACAACTTCTCTAATAAATTTTTTTCTTTTCTAAAGAGAAAAGCATGATGTTTTGCACCATTAACTATGAATTAGTTGTAGTTTTCTGTAGATGCCATTTTGGGTTAGGAATAGGAAGGCGTTTTCTGAGACCTTTTTTTTTATTATTATTATCATAAATAGATGTTGAATTTTGCCACGAGCCTTTCTGCATCTATTGAAATTATCATATGGTTTGCCCCTTTATTCTGTTTATATGGTGCATCATGTTGACTGATTTTTTGGAGGTTAAAATTGATCTTGTATCCTGGGATAAATCTCATTTTTCATTATATGTCATTCTTTTCATAAATTGCTGGGTTTGATTTTTTAATATTTTGTTAATAATTTTGTGTATATATATATATCCATGAAGGTTATTAGCCCATATTTGCCTTTTCTTTTTCTGGTTTATTTTTTTTAAGATTAATTAATTTATTTATTTTACTTTTTAATTCATTTTAACCCTCCCCCCCCCATCGTTTTTGCTGTTTTTGTGTCCATTAAATTAGGCAATTTCTCTGTGTCTGTTTCCTGCCCTCTCCTCTCATCCTTCTCCTGTCTTCACCAGGATTCGATTCTGAGAATCTCCGATGTGGGAGAGAGGTGTTCTGCCACCTGCACCACCTCAGTTCCTGGTTTTTCTGCGCATCTCGTCTTGGTTCTCCCCTGCGTGTCTCTCCTGTTACGTCATCATCTTGCTGCATGGTTCGGCAGGGCCTGGGAGTTCACTGCTCTTGGGGCCAGACCGCTCACCTGCTCATGGGGCCTGATGGTGCAGCCACTCACCTTCTATATTTTTCTTTATTTTACTGGAAGGTCCCGGGGATTAAACCCAGGTCCCTCCATATGGGAAACAGATGCCCAACCATTTAAGCCACATCCGCCCCCCTCTTTTTCTGGTTTTGATATCCATACAATACCAGCCTCATAAAATGAATTGGAAAATTATTCCCTCTTTCTCTATATTCTGAAAAAGTTGTGTAAGACATTTATTGTTTCTCTGCTAAATGTTTTGTCAAATAAACTACTGAAGACATCTATGCTTGGAGTTTTATTTTGAGAAAATTTTAATCATAAATTCAATTATTATAATGAAAGAGAACTATTTATGTTTATTTACTTTAGCAGTAATTGCCTTTCAAAAAATCTATCCATTTTTTCTGAGTTGTAGAATTTATTGGCATAATTTTGTTCACATAATATTGTTCATAATGGTCTCTTAATACTCTTTTAATGTCTATAAAATTTGAAGTGATGCCTTTCTTTATTCCTGATGTTGGTAAATATTTTCCTTTTCCTTTTTTTCGTAATCATCGCAACACAAGTTTATGAATTTTATTGACCTTTTCTAAGAATCGGTTTTTTGTTTCATTGTTTTATTCTACTGTTTGTTTCCTGTTTTATTGTTTTCTGCACCTTTATGTATTATATTTTTATTTTGAATTATTTGGGTTAAGTTTGTTCTTTTTCTAGATTTTTAAGGTTGAAGTTTAGATCACTGATTTTGGGCCTTTATTCTTTTGTAATAGAAGCATTTAAACTTTTACCTTTTCCTCTAAGCCCTGTTTTAGCTACATCCCAGAAATTTGCTCTGCTGTGTTTTCATTTTCCCTCAATTAAATCTGTTTTCTGATTTGCCTTTTGATCTACTCTTTGACCCCTATGCTATGTACAAACGTGTTGTTTATTTTCCAAATATTTGTAGTTTTTCCAAAGTACAATTTCAGGTCTTTAAATTTATTGAGAAATTTTATTTTTCATGACTTTCCCATGTACACTTGAAAGTAATTTTTATTCTGCTGTTGTTAGGTGGAGTGTTTTCTAAATGTTAATTAGGTCAATCTGGTTGATAAAATTATTTAAGTCTTCCATAATAGTATTAAATTTCTTTCTACTAAAAAAAGGAGTTTTTAAATCTCCAATTATAATTGTAGGTTTGTTCATTTACATTTTTGTTCCATTGGCTTTTGCTTCAGGTCTTTTATTAGGTACATAAACATTTGTGATTGTTATGTCTTCTTGATGTATTCATCTATTTAATTATAAAATGTTCTTTTTTCTCCTTGGTAATATATCTTATTTCAGAGAATATTTCATCTCATATTAATATCTTCTCATTTTTAACCTGTTTATGTTTTTATTTGTAAATTGAATTTCTTGTAGACAGCAAATTGGTGGGACTTGATTTTGCATCCAGTCTGACAATGTTTGCCTTTGAGTTGGATTGCTTGGACCATTAGTATTTAAGTAATTATCAATATGGTTGAATAAATCTACCATTTTTTTTTTACTATCTGTCCCATCTATTCTTCATCCCTATTTTCCTCTTTCCCTTCCTTCTTTTGGATTAGTTGAAAAATTCTTAGTATTCCATCTTATCTTCACTTATCAGCTAGACCCTCTACTTTTTTACTTTACTAAGTAAAGTTTATTTTATGCATATATTCTTAAAATATATTTTTATATTTAGGGGTTCTTTTCAAATCATAATGTTAGTAGAAGATAATTTTCTAAATACTCTCTAAAACTAAATAAAACAGGGCATGTTTACATTTTAGTTTTTCCTTAATAAAATGTAATAAACAATACATGGTTGTTCAATGAGGAAAAATGTTGCATACACTCAGATATCAAAATATATTAACTTCCAAGCTGAATCTTCCAAAAAGACGCTTAAAGTGGCTTTCTATATTGAAGAACATTAGGCAATGCAGTGCATCGAAACTAGCATTAAAGCAGGAATCAGGAGACTAGGTGAAATTCAAGCTCAGTCATGAGCTCAGGGATTGACACTGGGGGATCATCAGATTAACCATTCTGGCTTTGGCTTGTTAAAATACTTTCTACACCTATTTCACAGAATTCTTACAAGGAACAAATAAAACCATGTGTATGAAAGTCCCAAAAAAGATTATAAAACTTAAATTACTGTTCTTTTTTTATGGTGATATACTTAGTTACAAATATCTATTCACTTGAGACTAAGAAAACTTCTCTGCTTAGCCAAACAAATTGTGGTGTCTGGGTAAGATCACATGGAAGGGCAGGGAGAGAAATGATTTAGATGGTAAGATTTAGGTTGGCAAATATTTTAAAAAAAACAAAATTCTTACCTCTCATTTTTCTGAGATGTTGCAAATGTAGAACAATCAAAATTACCCCATTTCTTGTTGCTTTGAATAGCAACCTAAGATTTACATTCTGCCACGTAAAGGAAATCAATATGTGATACATACTATGTACTAACCTTTCTCCATTCAATATTTTGCCAGCATTATTTATAAAAAACTATTCTTTAGGATGAACTTCTGCTTGGTTTCTCAGTTTGACCATAAGTTCCCTTTCGAATTCTAAAAAAAATTATGATTTTAATAGACATAGAAAAAATGTGTCAAGCCAAATTCATCTGTGAATCTTCAGACCAAAAACGCCCAATGGGGTAAGGTTTGATATGCCCATGAATGTATAAATACAGTCTCCATGTCCTGGCCTTAGAATTCCAGCTCTGACTTGGTCAAAATAACAACTGCTTCTTTCCTTGCCTCAGCAGAGCACTGAGCTTGCTTGTGACAGCTTGTGTATGGCACACCGTGTGTCCCTCTCCTTGCCTGTTCTGTTCCTGTCACTTGGCAGGAAGTTTCCAAGTTCTGACATTTCCAAGAATCCTGCTTTCTGTCAGCAGGTTTCCTGCACATTTGATACCTTGGTACCTTTTGTGAAAATAGGGTCAACAACACAGGAGTGGGGAAGCATGTGTATCTTCTATCTCTGAAGCAAAAAAGGGCTGCTGGGTGAGGAACTGAGAGGATATGTTCGTTTTTTGAGGCCCTCCTCAGAGTCGAAGGTACTATCTCTACTTTCCATGGGAAGACAGAGGTCTGGAGTAAAGCTCACTCTCTTGTCTTCCCCTCATGAAAATATTAGTCTTCTTTTATGATCTACCCATATTCCCTCCTCTTTATCAAAACCTTTTTTTAGTCAGGACAGTCTTCCCCTGAATTCACAGTTCATCTTCTCAGCAGCTCCCCCTCAGCCACCAGTAACTCTTATTGGATGTTGTGACTTAACACTTGTCATGTTAATTGGATTTTTCTCTATCTTTATATCTTGTGTTCTACCTGTGATCTCCCACATCTACATACTTGATTTTAGTCTAGATGGTAAGCCTCCTAAAAGGAAAAAAACAAAAGAAAACAATCTTATAATCCCTGTGCCTTCTACTGCATCCAGCTGTATTAACATAAAAATACTCAAGTCAGATGAGTCAAAATTTTTCACATGGAATATGCTACAAGAGTGAAATTACTTCTACTAATAATCATTTTTATGCATTAAGCCATCCTCGGCCTGATTTTTCTTTCCCTTTTCCACTCAAATTCTCTGAAGATTAGTCTACACAATCTAGTTATCTCCCCTAACTTTGGTTCTCCCTTTAACCCACTGTGATCAGGGTATCACTACTGCAACTCATAAAAAATCTTTTTGAAATGTCATTGATGGCTACTAAAGAAAATCCATTGGCCACTTCTCTCATCCCATTTCTAAATTCGAGCACAGAGGATCATAGGCATTTAGTTAACATTGAACAAACAAATGAGTGAATGCTTCTCAGCCTTTCTGAAACATTTGACACTGCTATACTCTTTCTTCTTGAAATGCTTTTCTCATTTGGCTTTTGGGACCCAACTCTTTCCTAGTTTTTTTACTCTATCTGTGATTTTCACTTACTAATCTCTTCCATTGCATCCTTTACCTCTGCCACCTCTTAAATGAAGGTTTTATCAAAAACCCTAATCAAGACCTCAACTTGCTCCACATTTTCTCATCCATGTCTTTGGCCTCATGCCTTTATATAGATGCATCAAAAATTGATACCATCTAGTTTGACTTGATTTCCACAACCCCTCTCTGCCAACCAAACAACTAAATTTTATTGTTCAAAGGGCACATCAAACTTAAAATGCTCTAAAAGCATCTAAAAGGAACTTAGTATTTTCCCCTTCAAACCTGCTCCTTCTCATGGGTCCCCTATCATTCTTAATTATTTCATCATCTTTAGATCTCATCCTTGGGTTCATCTTCAACTTTCCTTGCCCTTAAACATCATAAATAGTCTTCAAGTCCAATATGTTGACCTCCAAAGCCTCTTCTTTTTCATTCCATTGCCAGTTCCCTGGTTTCCTGTTAGGACCAGTGAAATAACTTTCAGTTACTGCTGTGATCTAGCCTCTTAGTGCTCCCTTCATCCCAGATGCCACGACTCAACCTTCTTCTATTCTTCAGCCTCTAGAATGGATTTAATCTTAGGAAAAAGATATATAATCAATTCCAGCCCAATATACTGGCATTCATCAATAACTTCCACTTGCTTTGGATCCCATGTTCATTAACAGGACTTTGGTTTGGTAACTTATCTAGTATTCAACTTCTCTAAGAGAACTATTTGCTCTTCTTACCCCCCAGGAAATGAAAATCCTGTCACTAATTGCTACACTAGTAGAGCATGGTCATTTGCTCATTAGATCTACCTCTTGATATCCCTTCAATACCACTGTTCCCAGAGTATTGATTAGCCAGCTCCATTTCCTGTTACCTTGTACTAAATCCTAAACTCAAGCCTTGAGAGGCTACAGCCTGGCTAATGGCATATAGGATTCTGCCCTTGGCACATGGTCGTTGCTGTGGGTAGATCTGCACTGCCCCATTCCTGATAACATTTATAACAAACAAAATCCACTCTTGGTTTCTACCTGTAATGGACAAGAGAAAATACATAGATTACGAAAACGATATTACTTCCAAAATCACTTTTCCTTGGTTTGGAAGGCAATCAGTCCACCCTAACTGTGACTACCTGTGTTCAATATGACAGGGAAAAAAACCTCAAAATTAGTTCATCACTTGGTTCTTACATATTTGATAATCTACAGTTAGTCTCACTAACTTTTGCTTATCCCATTGATTAAACAGATCAGTTATTGGTTTGTTGGAGTCAAAGTCCTAACTTTGAGCAGAAAAAGTCACTCCTTATGCCTGGCACATAATCTTGCCTCAGCTCTCCAGCAGGAGACTAGGGTCTTTGTGGACCTAAAAACACAAGAGATTTTGTGTTTTCAGAGATAATGCACAATAGGTATCACTATTGTGATAGTTAAAAACCATACATTTGTAATTTAATATGTGTACTTCACTTGATAAAACAAATATACAGAAACATATTTTTGAATATTAAAATGAATTGATATATCTCATAGAATACTGAGATTAATCCTTTTGTAAAGGAAAAATCCAAAGTGTCATGTTGTGATTTCTCTCTGGATAAATCTGTATCCTCCTTATTGGGTGAAGCCCCCTCCCTCAGCATGTCTCAGAGCCAGTCGGCTGAAGTATAGGAAGGTGGGCTTCTTTGCTTAAGTCCTTTGATCCAGCATCCCAGATGCTAAAATTGAGATGCTAGATTTGATGTCTCCCAAGAGTAAAGAAGCTCAATAATCATCACAATTTAAGGAAAGTTGCTGGGTATTTTTCTTAAACCAATAATTGAGCTGACAGTGAATCCTTTAAGAGCAAGTGTTCCAATCAATAGGCAGGAAAAAAGCAGCCTGCTCTAATTGTCACCCTTGGTGAAACTTACACACCTTCTTTTCATATGGAATTTCTTTTGAAGGATTATGAACAGGGCTGCCAGAAAAATAATTAAGAGACTCCAAGAAATAGAGCATGCCTAAATTACTGTCAAACTGCCTGTAAACCAGGTGGGCTATGAATTCTCCCTTTCTACTGTAGCATCAGTCTGGACCCTCCTCAGTAGAGTCTGGTAGAGTCATGCTCTAAGGTTTTGCTGTGGGCAATAGGCTTCTAATCCAACCCTAACAGCATCATAGCCTTCTAAAGCTAGCAACACAGCATTGGTGAAGGCAGCTTTTAATATTGGAAGGTACTGGAACAGGAAGAACTTATATCCAAATTACAAAGGCCTAGGAGGAAATTCACTAGACCAGCATTATTTTTGTCAGGTAATGAGAAAGAGCAATAGACTGATCTGCTTTTGAGCCTCCGAGTTCCTAGAGCAGTGGTAAATCACCCAGGGGTAATTTCATAACCCAGACCCCTGGGGATATTTGGCAAAGTGCTGAGACTTTTAGGATTGTTACAACTGGATGGGGGTGCATCTAGTGAGTAAAGGCCAAGGTTGCTGTTAAACATCCTACAATGCACAGGACAGCCTCCCACAACCAAGAATTATCTGGTCCAAAAGTCATTAGAATCAAGGTTGAGAAAGCCTGCCCTAGTGAAAACCATACCAGCAGATAAGGTAATTTCCAGAGATAGAAATCAAACACTCTTTAATTGTCTCCTGCCACCAAGAATGCACACATTTCCCCACACACTTATAAGTCATCACTCACATACTTCTCAAGTCATTCCCCTTCAGTGTTGTGCTAAATACCTACAGCAACTGAAAATTATCAGAGCATGAGGTGTTGCTTTGGGGTTCCTTTGAAACCCAACAAAATTGTGCCTTTGGCACTTATTTCTACTAATCTTTGATTTCTATTTCAAAATTCCTTTTAATTATTTCTGACAAGCTCTCAAGATCATCAAGCTAAAATTTCAGGCTAAAATCAAGCCATCTGGATAGGTACCTGTATTAGTCAGCCAAAGGGGTGCTAATGTAAAATACCAAAAATGGGTTGGTCTTTATAAAGGGTATTTATTTGGGGTAGACGTCCACAGATACCAGGCCATTATAAAGCATTAAGTTTCTTCTCTCACCACAGTCCATTGCCACATGTTAGAGCAAGACAGCTGCTGGCGTTTGCCAGGTTTCAGGCTTCTGGGGTTCCTCTCTTCCCGGGGCTGCGTTTCTCTCCAGGCTTAGCTCCTGTTTCCTCCACAAGGTCAGCTGTAGATGATTAGGCGAACGGCTTGCTTCTCTTCCCCTGGGGCCTTCTTTCCAACATCAAAACTGCTTCTCAAAAGACTTCCTCAACTGTCCTTTGCCTTGCCTTTAATATTCAATTCCCCACCCACCAAGGGGTGCGGCTCAACGCCCTAATCCTAACCTAATCATGCCCAGATTAACAGATCAGTTTACAAGCATGATCCAATTATATTTTTGGAATTCATAATTACATCAAATTCCCCAACGGTTACAGTACCGTTTATTTATTGATCTCTATCTCTACTCCAGAAGCTTTTGGGTAGCACAAGCTTCATGGGGGAAAGATGTGTCTAGTTCTCTTTTTTATTTATTAAATTCAGCACTTGTTGTGAGCAAGACCCCATAAGAGGAGTTCTGTGTGTGGATGAGAAGAGGTGGGGGCTCAAGGATAAGATTAAAATAATAGCATTTATCAAGAAAGGGAATTGATGATGGAATCACTCCTATCATGCGTTTCTTATGCCTCATCTCCCACTGTGCAGTATTAATATTTGGTAAAAATTTATTGAGTATCTATTATATGCTTGCACTGGATCAAGTATATGGAAATACTGCAGTATAAAAGGCTACTGAGTTCTGTCTTCATGGAGTTCATAGTGAGGGGAGAGAGAGAGTTAGAATCACCATTACCATAAAGTGTGTTAAATCCTATCATAAACTATATATGATACCTTCTGATGGAACAATAGTTCAGTCCTGAGCTGGACATGATCTTCTAGATAGAGATCATTAAAAATAAAATCAAAGCTAAAGGCTAGAACAGAACCCCAAACTCCAGCAATCTTTGAGTCTATCCTTCTCCAATATTAAAGTGCATATGGATCACTTGGCCATCCTATTAAAATCTGATTAAGTGACATCTGTGAGTCTGCATTTCTAATAAGTTCCCAGATGTTATTAATGCTATGTTTCATGGACCACACATTGAATAGCAAGGTATTAAGTTAAATGGGCAGCTTCTGGCTCACAAGCTACCCATTACACTGTCTTCTGTTCAGTGTCTCCTGTGCTTCTCCACTCCCAGGCCCTATCCTTTTGCACATTCTCTCTTTCGCACGCACATGCATCCTCTCCCCTGCCCCCAACACACATGCACACTTCTGCTTGTGTGATCTAAGCTACGGTTATGTGAGGACTTTCCAAGTTTGGGGAAATGTCATAATGACTGTGTTGTGGGTTAATGGTTGAATACTTTGCTGTATCATAAAGAAAAAAATCTGAACTGATCTTTCTTTTTATTTATTAGTAAAACATTTGTTAATATTTTATAATAAAACTTTTATTTGGATAAACTTTCTGAGGTCATTAATCCTCATAAGAACTCTGGAAGTCAATATGTACATCTTAATTAATAAGCCAAACACAAGTCCATGACCATAAAAATAAGGCTGGTAAGTCTAATTCCTTCTATCCTTGAGGCCACCAGGGTGCTCTTGTTCAAATTTCTTTATTTCCATGTTCACCATTGTGAATTCACCACTCTTCCAGTGTGCTGGAGAGAAGGACGAATCAAGGATGACTAAATAATAAGAAAGATCAGTGGAGAAGGGTGCCAATAAGAGAGATGTGCCAAAGATTGGGAAGAAAAATGGCATATTTTGTCAACAATATTTGTCTGGACTATTTCATCAGAGCCTAGCGAGGAACTCAAAAGGATATGTCTGTCGGTGAATAATCTAGAAGAGATTATTCTGTTCTGCCTCAACCTCCAAAGACCCTGGATGTCCCAAGAAAGATTAATATAGTCTCAACCAAAGAGAGAGATGTGCTTTATCTAAGAGAAAATGTACAAAAATCTGATTTTACTATAACAGTGGCTCTTCCCCCATTCACTGCCCCAAATGATGCCCCATGAAACCAAAGGAAATTGGACTCCCAGGAATAGATCAGGGTCCTGAGGCCACTAAATATGCTTACTGGGCTTCAACTCTATGGGGCTTCTTTCTGCATATCAAATATGCCAACTCATTCTTAATTTAGGAACTCTGTACTTGCTATTCCCACTGCCTGGAATTTTCACCCCAGTTTGTTGCATGGTTGGCACCTTTTCATTAAAGTCTCAAATCAAATGTCATCTTCTAAGTAAACCTTCGGTATCTAAAGTATGTAAAGCACCCACCCTAATCCCACTGCCTGTCAATCAATATCACATGATCAGCTTTCATGTTTATAGCATTTATCACTAGCTGCATTTTTATCTAATTGCTTATTTTCTAACTATCTCTAGCCCTCCCCCTAGAATTTAAACTCCATGGAAATAGGTATCTAATTTATCTTGTTCATTACTGTATCCTCAACAAAAGGTACAGTGATTATGAAAAGGATGCTCAATAAATATTTGTTGTATGAATTAAATATCTTTCTATCTCTCTAAACTTGTGTCTTCATCTGTTAAATGGGACTGATAATACTATCTACTTGTAAAGATTTTTAAAAATAAGTGATAAACACTGAACATGGATCACAGAAATACTCAATAAACATTAGCTTTTATTATTACTATAAATTATTTCTATATTATTAGCACTTAGTGCTAATTGTCTAGCACATAGTAGGCTTTCAGCAAATATTGGCTGAATGACTTAACAAATGAACAAATGAATAAGAATTGCACCCAAAGATTACAAATGCTTATGCTGCCGTAAGTTCTTAGAACTAAATGAAAATATTGCCAGAGCCTCCAAAGTTACCTTAGATAGATAAATGTATTTTAAAGTCCTCTCCCTTTTTGACTCTCTGGACCTTGGCTTCCCTTTCCTGTGCCAGATGCAGCAAAACCAAGTCCACCAGCTCTGGAAGGCTTTGCTCCTTACACACGTCATTCCAGATTCTTACCATGAGTGTACATTCTTCTCCTGATACCCAGAGCTAGAACTGGCACCTCTGCCTCAACCTAGGTCACCTGTAGGAGATTCAAGCATAGGATGGCTTACTCTGTGACCATCTCTTTCCCCCATAATTTTATCCTTGTGATAGGTACCTAAAAATGAGCATCAATAGTAGCTACTGAAGGAGCAGCAAAGAAGATTTAGTGTCACCTGCAGGTAACATGAATCCTAAGGACAGGAAAGAAAGTTACAGAAGATGTGGTTGCCACACTGCAAGCCCAGTCTTCCCCATTCCTCTTTGGGAGTCAATTGTATAAGATGCTGATATCTTTTTAATACCACCTCCTCTCCCCCACCCCTGCCTCAGGTTTCCCCACTGGAGTCTCTCTGTAGCAGCAGACCTCAGAGCTTAGGTCAACGTTGAATCTCTAACCACAGGAACAGCTCTGGTTACCTGGGAAGACAGAATGAAAGGCCTAGGGAAAGGCAGTGGGGGGGGGGCATGAATTAGACAAGACCAAACCCGTATCACTAAAACCAACTGTCCTGAAAGAAAAAGTCTAGTGCGTTTTCCCTCTGTGCTTGAAATGTGGCAACTAAGCAGTCCAAGTATTAAGTTCTCTTAGATTTTAGAATGAGAAGGCCTCTGAAGCCCAACTCTTAGCTTTGTTCTTGCATGTCTGGCACTATCGGTTTTCCTTTTATGAATAGTGAAAATCTGAAATAATACATTATCCTTAATCATGTTTGTGCTACAGGAAGACCATGCCCTTGAAACACAAGCCTTTGATTTTATGATGCCTTCACAGAACACCACTTCTTGTCAACAGTTGGATCTTTTCTTATCAAAGACGTGTTTGAGGCTTGAGGATTAGTTATTGCTTTGGTCTTCCTCCCAGTCTCCCTTTCCCTTCCTTCAGTTTTGGGATTTGAGATGCAAATATGTAGAGAATAGCCTGCTCTCCCTGGATTTCCATTCTCAAAGCACAGATGGGATAGTAAGCAATGTTTGTGGGACTGATGTGCACATACTGACTGGTTTCTAAAAACAAGAACGTGGCTACCACTGCTGGACCTATTATAAGCAGATTCCGAAAAGCACTACCTTAATGCAACATGGTATTCTGACCCATAAATCCTAGCGTGCACACACACACACTACATGGAATATAAACATTGTCAACCCACACACCCCAAAGTACATATCTGTGATAAAGCTTTATTTCTTTTAACGGATTTGGTGTTGTAGAATGGGTATTAATTATGAAAAAATCACTGTACTATATCTAAAATGGAGAATGAATGTTGCTGTTTATGTAATGAAAAAACCTATGCAATAACACCTAAAATATATTAATTGAACATTAATTTAGTAAATATTTATTGAGCACATAGTATATGTCCTGCAGTAGGCTGATAGTGAATATAAAAGAAAACAGCCACTCTTGCCATTTAAGATCTTTCTAAGCCTCCAATGGTGAAAATAAAACAGCAAAGGAAACTGGAAAAATGATACCAACAGTCTCCTTCAGGGTCTGGTGGTCCTGCTCTCTGTCAGCTTTGGCCCACCCTTCTTCCACACCCCAGCACACATTTGTCTTTTTTTATTGGCTGCAAAGAAAATATGATAACATTAGAGGATAGTTTAAAAATAAAGAAGATATGCAATTCTCTGACTCTAAGATAGCAACCTTAGAGAAAACTATGCATTTATCTGTATTTCCTTTTAGTATGTACCCATAATCATATTTTTATTCATATTTTATATAGTTTCATCGTTAGATTATATCATCAATGCTTCTTTCCATATCCTTAGATTGTTTAAATGATTGCTTATACTGCATATGCAAATAAATACTTTGCTCAACAATTTCTCTTTGCATGCATTTCTAAATTTCCTCTTGTATAAATTATACTGAAATGCACATTTTCATCTCTATTATTTCTGTGCAATTCTCAGAAACTCACTAGTCCCACTTTTGAGGAGGTGATTTAATACATGCTTTGCTCCTCCTCTACTTTATTATATGGTCATCTCAGAGTTGGGTAACTACCTTCAGAGAAGTAAACGACACTAGACACTTGACGCTGGCTCTGGAAGCCATGGAAAAGAGTGGGAGAAAGTTACAATGGCAATGGGCTCCTTTGCCACTTGCTCCTAATAATGATCCCCTCCTCCAATTGCATCCTCCTTTCCCCCCAGAACACTGGCATTTCTTGTTTCAGCCCCTTGTTTCAGGTCTGATGCCTTACATGCCTATTTTCTTATATTATATTCTTTTTTGCCTGTCCTTACTTCTTATGTTTGTATACTTAAGATCTTACTTCAAAGATTCCCTCAATGCCAAAAAAATCTTTATATTATCTGGACTTAGAAACACACCTTTTAAAGCACACACAGCGAAACAAATGCATATCAAACGATTGCTTTATTTCTTAAGATGCTATTTTTTAAAAGCTTTTTTATTGCACCAGACTATTTGTATTGTCTTTTGGTAAGAACCGATTGGATTTAAGTTGATGTCCAGATTGCACTTCAGCTCTTACCTACTTTTGTTCTTTTCAAGAAAAAGGAAATAAAAAGCAGTAGAATGATTTCCCATGAAAACCAGTCATTTTCTAATGATCCCAGGTTGAGATGAAAACTAAGTCAAACAAGCAAAAACCCTGTCATTTATTGAATTACACTTCTTAGAGTTTATTTTTAATTTGGGCATGAACACACAACCACACAGAATTGAAAATAACTAGAAAACAAGAACTAGTTACAAGTTATTCATTTTATACAAGCAAGTGAATGAGGCCAAGATTAGCTCATTAAAGTCACAAATTCTGTGGAACATAAGGAAGGGATTGCCATGGGCTTACTCAATTTCAATGTCAGGACAGGCGAAGCAAGTGGAAACATTAAGGCCATTATTTTCTTGCCTTGACCTTGGAAGAGTCGATACAAATCAAATCAGCAAATAGGTTTTGATCACCCGCAATGTGAAAGGCTCTGTGCTAACCACCATGAGAGATGTCAAAATAAATAAGACAATCTCTGGCTCCAATAAACACAAATGAATGTTTTTAAAGAATGATGCATACCTTTAAGGACCTTTAAATTAAGAATTTTCTAAAGAATACTGCCAAAAAGACCGTTCTTCCACTTTTCCATTATTAATTTCTTTTTTTTTTTTTTTTTTTTTTTTAAAGAATATATGTAGATTTATTAAATCAGTACATATCTAAGGCCTTTTATACCTTGTGCCTTTACAGTAATTGATTTGTAAATATTTCCCAACTTTACTTGCTATCTTTACAGTAAGTATTAATGATGAACCCTGTTTCCTACACTTTAAAAAGCACTTGGGTCAAAAACAATTATTTCCCTTTAAGTTTTCTCATTGAATACTATTTTTTTTTTTTTTTGAAGTGATGAATGCACAACTATGTGTTTAATAACAGATATCATTGATTGTACACTCCATGTACCTAGATTGCAGCAGCTTTGGGTTAGCTAGATTCACTTTCTTGGCTATTTTTTCTGGTTAGTTTAGGCAATGGCCCATCTTGTGAAGTGGAAGAAGATTGAATGGGTCCTCAAACTCTCAATACAAGTAGTCTCTGAGTCTCAGAGTACTGAATGAAAACTTTGGAAACTGATACCATCTGTCTAGTTTCTGCACCTAACAATATGGCAAATTCGATTTTTTAAAAAGTCTCCTGCTACAAAAGAAATACATGAAAATATATTTTAAAAATATTTTATATAAAAAAATGCATAGCTGAGCTAGTAAGAAAATAAGGAAAATTTCCAAGGGTCAAAAAAAACAAAGTAGCAAATGGAATCCAGTGGAGTAAGCCATTCCTGCAGTCTTAGATTTCCTGAGGACATTTACTGATACAAAAACCTAGCTCTTCAGGTTTTAAGAGATATACAGGTGAAAGACCTTGTTTTGAGTAAGCAGTATTCAGAATTTGCATAAATCTGAGCAACTCAGAAGATATAGTATAACCTTATACTCTCAGTGAAAGTGAGGCTGACCCTCCCCCCCCCCACACACACAATGGGAATTAGAAAATGATTTGTCTGTCTTGGCCTTGGCTCCAGATTGGAGATGGAGGGGCAGGAAAGGGGAGGAGAAGGGTGAGTGGGGATTATCTTTGGTGGGAAAAAAGAAGTATCCAATATGGGAAGGATACACTGTGAGCTTCAATTATATAGGGAATATTTTATTTCTTAAGCTGTGTGGTGGATATAAGGGTGATTATAATATTATTGCTTTTATATCATTGTATATGTCTTTATTTTTGAATCAAAGAAAAAAAAAAAGACAAAAGTAGCTGTAGCAGTTTGGCAGTTTGATATAGTTATGAATTCCAAAAATAGATATTGGATTATGCGGGGGCGGATGTGGCTCAACTGGTTGGGCGTCCGTCTCCCATATGGAGGGACCTGGGTTCGATCCCCGGGACCTCCCGGTAAAAAAAAAAAAAAAAAAAAAAAAAAAGATATTGGATTATGCTTGTAAACTGGTCTGTTCATCTGGGCATGATTAAGTTATGATTAGGGCATTGACTGGGCCATGTCGGTAGGGCATTAAGCCCCACCCCTTGGTGGGTGGGGTCTCAAAGATAAAAGACATGGCAAAGGACAGAGTTGGAATTTTTGATGTTGGAGTTCTGATGCTGAATGTTAATGCTGAAGCCCAGGGGAGTAAGCACACAGAGGACCTTGGTCGTGAAGAAGGAGAGAAGGCTCTGGGAAAAGAGACGAGCTGTTCACCTGACAGTTCACAGGTGGCCTTGTGGAGAGAGGCAAAGCCTAGAGAACCTCATAGTCTACAGCTGACCTTATGGAGGAAACAGAGAAGCTGAGCCCAGAGAGAAATGGAGCCCCAGGAAGAGAGGAACTCAAGAAGCCTGAACCCTGGCAAACGTCAGCAGCTGTCTTGCTCCAACATGTGGCAACAGACTTTGGTGAAGGAAGTAACTTATGCTTTATGGCCTGGTAACTGTAAGCTTCTACCCCAAATAAACACCCTTTATAAAGACCAACAGATTTCTGGTATTTTGCATCAGCACCCCTTTGGCTGACTAATATAGTACCTACAACAAATAGAAATTAAAGTGAAAGATAAAGATGATTTTTATATTTAAAAACATACAAAATACAGCTAGTAAATTACAGTCAAGATTAGAACTCCAGGCTCTCAATTCCTAATTGCCTGCTCTCTCCATTTTTTAAAAAAAGAATATTTCCATTTGAGAAATCCTAGAAGTTTTATATTTGATTATGGGGTGTGGCTGAGTCCAGGCTCAAGAGTAAATCATTTCCAGGAGGCCTTATCTAAGATCAACCTGTACTATGTGGGGTCTTTGGAATAGACTCAAGACAGGTCATGTGCTTTGGAACAACCTTGAATACAACATCCTTCCTGGATCCAAATTTATTCTTCCTCTGACCATTCAGTTCCCACTGCTCCTGCCCATTTCTGTATTCTTAGAATGCCTATTGTGCGGTCTATTCATTTGGTCCTGTTCTGCATTTCAGAGGTACATGGATTATCTCTTCAATGAGACCTTACGCTCCCACAGAAGAGATTTATTGTGCAGTCCCTCCATTGCCAAGCAAATTTAGAGCTGGAAGGGATATTAGCAATTATCTTCGTTAAACCTCTCATATTACAGTTGTGGTAATTGGTCCCATGAAGTAATTTACCCCAAATTACACAGTTTATCTGACAAGGTATCAAAAGAAAACAGATGGCACAATTCAATTAGGATAATTCAAGGGGAGTTCACTTATAATGGGAAAATCTGAATGGGGTGTAGGTTAATAATGCAGTGTCTCAAGACTAGTAACAGTTGAAGAGCTGGGCAGGAAAGTATAAGGATTGTTGCCAGAATCTGGAAGACAGTCCTGTAATGAAGGATGCCTAGAGAGACAAGGACTTTGAATCAAGGGACTCAGCTGTCCCAAAGCAACCTCACAGAGAATAATCAGGAAGAATAAATACTCTGACCTCTCTCTCCTCCCTCCCTCCTATACCCACTCATAGTCAAGCCCACTTGTAAGTTTGAGAACACAGAAACCCATTAATGAATTCCGTAATAGCCTTTTGGGGCCAAGGGAAAAGTGAAAGAGGGTAGAGAGATCTGGATGAAAAAAGAGACAAAATCTAGGACATATAACTTTAGCCTGAATGTAGGTCTCTTAACTCCAAGTCCACTATCAACTAAAACATAATTGCTCACATACTGCTCTAAAAATGCTTACTGAATTGAATGAACACTCCAAAACAAAAAGGAAGCTGTGGGTACCTAATGTTGAGTAAGGGCCCAGCAAGGGCAGGTCTCAGGCCATCTCCTACTTCTAGAATTGGAATAAAATCCAAGACCTGTACTCAGAAACAGATGGGAAGCCAGTATAGTACCCAGGGCCAAGGGATTGGAATGTTCCAAACAACGAGATCCACTCAGCATCCTCTTCTGCTAAACAGTGACATAACCCAGCATATGGCAGGCTGGACCCTATGTGAAGTGTGGGACAACAGCCATATTCAAATCTGGGCAGATTTAAAAGAGACATGCCAGTTTTGAGAATCTGAGAGTTAACCTGTGAAATATCTTTCCATGTACAAAGAGATCAGGAAGGATGAGAAAGTTCAAGAACCATCTACGTCCTTTTGCCCTTGCCTAAAACTTCTACTTCAGTCAGATGTGGAAATGAACTCTGGAAGACAAGAGAAGAGACACCTCTTTTTCTGTGCATGAAGACAGCTCTCCTAAGCTTCCACTGAAGCAGAGCCTCAGAGTATAAGAGAGGAGAATTCACCTTCTATGGAGATGAAAAGTTTGCAAGCAGGGATGAGATACCAATTAATTCAATGCGCATAAAAGACACTTCCCAGGACCAATCATCAGTCCCAGAACAATGCCATTCATAGACCTGACAAGAACAATGATGTGGACAGGATGATCTAGTTGATGTCTACTAGTCCTATCTCTTTCCTTCTTCTCAAATTTGTAGCTAAAACTAATGGTGCCCATTATTATTCTCTTGACATGCCTCATTAGACTATTGTGCTAATTAAGCAAAACAGTGAAATAGCACTTTTACATTGTAGGGCTCTGAACCTATGACAATTATTATTACCCATTTCTACCCCTTAGCATGGCCACTGTCTTAGAGGATGGTTGTCCAGAGTCCCTAGTTTCATTGTGGATGCCTGTGTGATGATGAAACATGTCTTCTCAGGAATGCCAGCTGAATTACTGGGTTAGCTTCCACTTTCCTACCCCAGGAACTGAAAGCTGAAGCAGATATTGACACTTGGTTTAATACCAAGAAAGGGGCTGATGATGCTCTTTGGTTAAACTGTGAAAGGCATTCCAATGTCTCTTGTCTACCCAGCAAGGCAAGAAGGTAGAATTGGTGACTTAAGAATCAACAGGAGGAGGCAATCAGGCCTCTGAAAATTCTTTGGAGGGATCCCAAGGGAGGAAAAAAAGAGTCTTGGAACTGAATAACACATTAATATTAACTACTCTCTGATTAGCAGCTAATTGTTCCAAATGAGTTTACTGACCTTTTCCCTGACAATTAGGAGAGTGCTGCCATCACAAAGCTGTCAAGCCACAGCACAGATTTATACTGAACAAACTTGTGATGATGGGGCTTTCTGCAGAGGCCAGGAATCTTCAGGAAAATGACCACAGATACACTAGGGGGGTGGCCAGGGAAACCTGCCTATAGCAGGGCTTGATCTAATACACATGAAGGATTGGTTGAACAGGCTGAGCAGGTCTTTGGAGATTATGATGTATGGAATATTGAAAGGAAAATCCTCAGGTATTGTTTCATGTCACTATTCACTACTCCAACAAACATTATTGCCTCTTTATCATTAGGGAAATATTCCTATGGTTTGGATATTCTATTCTATTATTCTAGAAGCCAATGCACAAATAAACACAGCATATATTTCTAGAACAACAATTTTACCTGATGTTTGAATTCTCATTCAACAATAAGAGATTATTTTCATCTAAAACACACACAAACACACATTAGGGGGAAGAGGGTAAATTTTGCCTTTGTTTTTAAGATAAAACATGAGGCTTCAATGACTTTTCTCCCTTGTGGCAAGCTGCTTTGAATAAGACATGGACTTGTTTGGAGGCTGCTTTTCATATGCAGCCATTAGAAGTACTTGGATAGAAAATTCTAAGAAATTCTGATATTGTGCAGCCTGTGTGGAAGCAGAAGAAAAGGCAATAGAAGAAGTAGAGGAGTCCTTGAGTTCTTTTTCAAACCTGGAAGCTGAAGACAAAAAATTCATGAGGGATATATTAATTTTTTTGGTAAACTTTACTTAATATCTAACATGTGCCTGGCAATATCCTATGCATTGGGTCGAATACAAAGCAGAATAATACATGACCTCACTTTGAAAGCTTCCAGGTTATGAATTAAGCTAAACTAAGGGTTCCTGAAGTAGAAGTAATATCTGACATCTCGTTTCCCTCTCAATCTTTCTGTCACTCTCCTTCCCCACATCTCCTACCCAAGCTACCAACAGAAAACACATCCATTCATAAACTCTCCTACCTGCTTATTATTCCAACAGTGACACAAGATCACTCATCATTTTTGGGGAAGCATATGACACCAAAATATTTTGTCATTTCCAATGATTCACAATGAAGTGATGAACCATTATACTCCAAGAGGTTATAATGTGTATCACAAAATTCACCTTGTAAACGTAAGGCAGCAGGAGCTGGAAGAGGGAGCAGGACTGGCAGCAGGCAACAAAAAAGTCTAGATTCTGCCATCTTGGAGAAATTATTGAGGTCAGAGCTCTTGACTGATAGACAATAGGACTTAACTTATGTTTCCTTTTCTCACTCTGTAGATTAGACACATCAAAGTTGGAAGATATATATTTTGGTAGCGAGAGTGTATATAATCACCTTGAGAGAAAATGCCCTCTGATGGGGTTTCCAGAGGAAGAGAATAGGGGAATACTGCCAGCAGTAAGAGTCCTTCCCTTCCCAGGTCTGCTCAAGATTTTACAGTCACAAACCTTCCCCAAAATCAGGCAACCCCCCCTCCACTCTCAGGGATTCCAAGATTTCATTATAATTAAAAGGATCTCACAAAAATTTAGGATCTATGTCCCATAAATGCAGTCATCATTTTGAAAATTTTCCTGGAATATTAGAATTAAAGAGCTGGGGGCAGGGGGGAAGATTTAAGTGGTTTCCTAGGACATGGTATTGTTTTTCCAATACAAGAAAACATATCATATGGCAAGGCAGGCAAATTTCCATGATGCCATGACAAAGTTGGAGTTTTGGGAAAAGGGTAGAAAATATTTCTGCTCCCTGCTCACCATGAAGCAATTAAAAAAAAAAAAAATACTGGGACTCCACCACAGAGGCCACAAGACAAAATCCTATTATTTCTTAGAGTAATTATTGTCCACTGGGTCATCACATCAACATTCATACTGAAGAGAATGACTTGGATTCTGGAATTACACTACCCACTTCCACTACTTTCTAGCTATGTTACAGAGGTTAAGTTACTTAATTTCCTTGGGTCTCAGTTTCCTTGGCTATAAAATGGAAATAATATCACCTGTTGGGAGAATTAAATGAGATAATGCATGCAAGGTACTTAGCATAGCTAAGCATAGCCTAAGTCCCTTGCATACTTTAAGTGCCAAAAATTTTAAAACTATTATTACTATTGCCAGAAAGTTATTTATTTTTTACTTATTATTTTGTTTGCTCTGAACTTCCCTAGTAAGCTCCTTTAGTAACTAAATAATTCCATGTTAAAGATACATGGTAACTCTTTTCCATAATTACTCATCTCTTTTTCATTTTATTTATTCTGTGTCAAATATGTTGTTGATTCTGTAATATGACTCAACTGTTCTCAAAAAGTATGTGGAATATAAATTATAAATAAAAATAAAAACAATGATTGCACTTATATTAAGTATCTCATCTATGAGTTTTTTAAATAGACTTTTAAATCTAATTCCTACCCATGGAGCAAAGAAAGAACTTCTGTATATATATTAAGTAGAGAATATAACAAAAGAGAATAAAAGAAAACACATGCATGTCATTAAATAGGGCTTATTTGAAATGAATCTATTATGTCTGTTTGACTCTTCTTCAGCCCAGAAGTATACAAGTCTTTTAAAGTCATGCAGTTGTCGGAGATCCTAGCCCAAGTTACACGACAACCCAATGATCTATTGGCACAATTCATTGCTCGTAATACTTCCAAAACAGCCAACTTCAGATATCACATGAAACAAGATTATGGTCATCATAGTTTCTTTCAGGAATGTGAAGGGTAACAAGAAAAGATGCAAAGGAATTAAACCGCGGTGCCTTCCTACCAAAATCTTCCTTGCTCATCTGCAAACAGGCTGTACAGCTTTAAGACTGGACTTCTGCCAAACCTGCCATGCTCAGTAATCCAACTCCTCCTGTTTCCTCTGTGACAAGCAGCACTTCCAAAGCTCAGGGAGAGAATTTATCTTTGCACAGCAGGATAATTGCAGACAATAAGCCAGGACATGGAACACGGATACAAAATGACATTATTTCAAAAATTTAGTCTTTTCCCAACTCCCTAATTTTGTCACATTGCCTCTGCATTGTCTGCAAGTTATTGGTGTTTTCACTATTCTAACTCTTTCAGGCAAAATCTCTCTGCATGCTTGTAACCAAATAATTGCATTACACAAAACTACACTTAATAAAATACTACTATCCATTAAGCTCACAGATTCAGACACTCTACCCCTGCTTCTCTCTATGTTCTTTAAGTTGAATCCTTCTCACCAAATAGAATCCTGATACCCCTGTAAGTCTCCCAAGGTCAACAGAAGACCCTTCCAGTAATAATACCTGATTTCTGAAACCCTAGAGAAGTTGTTTTCCAGTAACATAAAAACGGAAAAAATATGCTTAATATCATGTCTCCAGATACTAAAACAGTGTGTTAAATTCTTCCCCACTTACATTTCTATTTGCATATCTCTTTTAGAAAATTTATCCTCAGTTCCACATTGCTCAGTATTTAATTCCTTTTTAATTGTGTTCTTGGACACATCTCTCTAACTAAAATATAAGGGATTTGAGAGTAGGTAGAGCCATGAATTATACATCTTTTAAGTTTGTAGAGTATTAAAGTGTTGGGTTTTAAAAGAAACTTTAAAAAATACTAGTTGGTAGAAATCAGATGAATGGAAAGCACATTCTAATCTCAGCTAAGTTTAACAAAAATTCAGATTCAAGTCAACAGAGGTGTCCCAAAGAGCTTTCTCAAGTGGCAAAGCAGTGATACCTCATGCTCCAGTTACCCATTAATAAAAGAAAATTTGAAGTTATACATGCTTTTCTTTAAACAATTTATACACACTAAACTTCTCAGAGTTGCTCATAAAAATGATAAACTAGATTCTTCTAAATATAATTGTTTCTAACGCATCTAAAATTAGCAACCTTTATCTAAGAGTTACTTATATATGTATTCATTTTGAAATGCTTATTGTATATTTTACTCTCATTCTGGGTTTTTATAGATAATACAAAATATATATTATTGTTTAAAGGTTTTTAGAACTTCCGCTTCTAGAAGATTATTCATGATATAGATTCAATCTTGTCAACAGCCAAATTAATCAGCCATGAATAACTTCCTTATCCCTGTCTTCTCTTTCACATGCACATTTCCATTTTATCAATCCAAGACTTCAATTCATATGGTAAGAAAAGTGGATGGAAAAAGAGAGAAACAGGAAACGAGGAAGGAAGAAGTCCAGATCAGAGACTTTTTTGTAAGAGATAACTTCTACTGACATTCAAACAGATCCAAAAATCTATAAAAGTCTTTTGAGGAGTTAGACAAGTTATAGTTTTAACTTCTGTCCAACGCTCTTATTCAGCATCAATTAATCACAAGTTTATAATGCTAGAAACATATTCAATTTCTCATCAAACTAGATAACTCTAGAAACACTGATTTATGTATCAGAGGAAAGCAAATGTCAAAGTTGGAACCTAAAGCCATGTTTGCAAGGCATCTCCCAGGGATCAAAAGTAAGAGGGCAAATTCTAGAGCCAGAATTTGAATCCCAGCTTTGCCACAACTACTTGAACAAGTTATTTAACCCCTCTGTGTCTCAGTTTCCTCATTTATATTACAGCAATAACAGTACTTACCTCAGAGGGTTGTTATGAGTTAAATGAGTTAATATTTGTAAAACTATATAAGTATTTGTAAATAAAGTAAATCCATACATTTAATTAATTGGCTTTCCATGAGAGAAGAGCGAGCCATCTAGTAGAGATGAACCTAATAAAGGTTTGCTAAATTGAAATAATTGAATAGTCACTTGGAACTCTGGTAGGATTCAATTATAAAGTCAAAGTAGTGAAATCATAAAGAATCGTCCAGTCTGTAGTTTTCCAAGGTTAAATATGGAAATGGCATTAATTCAATTTATTGAAAATAGTTGTAGCTTGAAGCAGCAAAAATTTCTACATCATCTGATATCAGGGCTTAAATGAGGCAGGAAATATAGAAAAGACACAAAATTCTTGTTGTCTGGATGGGCTCTCATTTCCCTCCCTGCCAGGGCCATCACCTGTCAAGAATTAATGTAAAGAGTCTGAAAGAGAATACTCTGACCTGGTGTGTGCTGCATGCTAGAGGAAATTACTCAGAGTAGTACTTGGGGCTGGCATAATTTGAGGATATGAGTTATCCAATAGGTTGGGGGGATTAAATATTTAATTTATAAAGTCATCCTTAAAAATGTATTGCCAGGTGCAAAAAAATATATAAAAATTACAATGACAGACAGGTAATTTTTGACACCTTAAGAGCTCTGTACCCACCATCCGTCAAAATGTTTCCATCTGCTGCTTATCCAAACTGGCTCCAAAAACAATTATTTTCCCCTCAGCTTTGGGCTGACAAATTGCTTGTCCTCTAACGGATATTTGACAAAATTGTCTTCACTTCAATTGAAGACAATGTGAGAAAGAAATTCTCCTCAGAGAAGCTCATTATATGACGGGCAAGAGTTACCTGGCAGATGCACAAAACATCAAAGCTAGAGAAAATCAAGGCCATTTCTCTGACTGGAAATCATCAATCTATATCTATGTAGGGATGTCATCTCTCCCTGAGGAATGTTTTGAATTCTAAACACTAAGTTTTGAGTTATTCTTCAAATTTTTATTTACATGAAAAATGGCTATAGGTAGGACCATTGACCTGTTCTCTGATTTGCACAGGAATGAGAAAAATATTTGTTTATGTATAATCCTCTGAGTACACAAAAGAAACTATGCTGCACACAGAAGTTTATAGCAGCATTATTCACAATGGCCAAAAGATGGAAGCAACCCAAGTGTCTACAACAGATGAATGGATAAACAAAATGTAGTATTTACATATTATTATTCAGCCACAAAAAGGAACGAAGTTCTGGTGCATGCTACAACATGCATGAACCTCGAAGACATCATATGAAGTGAAATAAGCTAGGCACAAAAGGACAAATATTGTGTGATCTCACTGATATGAAACAATTAGAATATGCAAATTCACAGTCAGAATCTAGAGTACAGGTTACCAGGGGCCAAGGTGAGAGTAGGGAATGGGGAGTTAATGTTTAAACTGTACAGAACTTCTGTTTCTGGGGTTGGAAAAGTTTTGGCAGCACAACATTGTGAAAGTGATTAATGCCACAGAAGTCCATATTTAAAAGTGGTTCAAATGGGAAATTTTAGGATGTATATGTTAGCAGAAAAAAACTTTTAAAAACTATATAACTGTACAAGTAAGCCCTAATGTAAACTATGGGCTATAGTTAATAGTATAATTATAATAATAGTATTGTTTTATCAGTTGTAACAAAGGTGCCACACTAAAGCAAACTGTTAATAAGGAAAACTGTGTGTTGGGGGTCAGGGCAATGGGAACTTTGCATTTTCTGCATGATTTTTCTTTCTGGATACTTACAACTTCTCTAATTAAAAAAAAAAAAAAAATGAGCCAAGAGTTTACAAAGGTAAAAAGCACTTTCAATACACAAAATTCTTAATATTTAGACTCACAAATTCTTGCTAGTTGCTTGGTGGTGACGTTTGTATTAGGTAGAGGTTTATTCATATAACATAATCCTTTTTCATAATAAATTTATCCTAAATTTTCATGCCAACATAGATAATATTACAGATTATGCCTACATAGATAATTTTCTAGAGATTATATAACACAAATCTGAAGGGAAAATATTCACTAGATATTACATTATATGGCCTGTATTTTTCACCCTTCTATTCTTCACTCAGAAAAGAAAATTAGAAGAATAAAATCCAGTCATCCCTTTTGTTTGATTATTTTAAAAATAAATGTGGAGTATTTTACATTAAAAACCACGGAGAGAGGTCTCATTGACCTGTCTGTCTTGCTGAGCCATTACTTATAAATCTCTAATAGCAAAGAGATTTTTGATGGTGAGAAACAGATAATTTCACAATTCACATGGCACTTTATTTTTAGAAATTTAGAAGGGCAATAGTATTTTGATTACCTCCAATTTCAAGCCACTCCCCTATGATGACATCAACTAATATCAGGCCTGTGACCTGATGTTTGTCGTATAAAGAAGAGTAGGACGCAACCACGTGAGGCCTTGAGCAAGATAAGCAAGGAGAAAATGCCTGTGATGGGTGAGGGGAGAAGAGAGGGGACAGAAAGATGAAGCAGAGGTGACAGATCTCTTGTCTGGGAGACAAGAAGGAATTCTTCCAACTCTGCAGTGTCCACTCACAAAATACCCAGTTGTCCCTGGTTTCCTGTCTTGGATGCAAGTGAGATTGTTTAAAATGACTCTACAATCAAGAGTAGAATAAGACTTTTAGAGGCCATGAAGAATATTAAAGCCCCCCAACTATGTAATTCAAAATAAAAATAATTTTAATGCTTAAATCACAATTCTCTTACTTGTGCTAAAATTATAAGAACTCCTTTATAAATGTTCTAATTACAAAATTCTCATTTCTTTGGTTACTACTGCTTATTCTGTGGAATAACCATGGGTTTATTCAAAAGATAAAGGATAGAAGGGGAGAGGGGAGAGGGGAGAGAGAAAGGGACAGGAAGGAGGAGAGAAAATATACTGAATTATTGTTGTTTATTCCTTATGTATTTCACAGTGTCTTAAAAATTTCAGAGTGAAAAACTGTATGTCATTTTTTCAATATCTACTCCTCTACAAATTACTTTAAAACTGTCCTTTCCAAGGTACAACAAAGTATAAATAAGGCAAGATGACTGATGATATGAGAGGGAATGGTCTCATGCCAGAGATAAGGAAGGAAGGAAGGAAAGAAGGAAGGAAGGAAGGAAGGAAGGAAGGAAGGAAGGAAGGGAGGAAGGAAGGGAGGGAGGGAGGGAGGGAGGGAGGGAGGGAGGAAGACAAGAGACCAGGTTGGTGATACTTTGAGCATTCAGCTGAGTCTGCCACATAGCCAGTGCATAACTGATATTTGCAGAATAAATAAATGAGCATATGATTTGGTTTATTTTTATATAAAAATGCAAAAAACAGATGAAAAGAAAGGGAAAAGAAAACCATAATCAAACAGTGTTCTGCCTCAAATAAATAGTCCTGCTCCACTGGTTTTCTTGATAGTTTCATTGAACTGATCTGCTTAGAGGGTTGAATTGACTGATAGATCTTTTTCTTCCCTATGCAAGGGAAAAAGGGCTGCCTATATGTCCATACCACTCTGTTTTGCCCTCAGTTTTCTTTTAGCCCAGAACCATTTTCTTGTGTTACAAGGAACTTGACCTTATTTGGAAAGTTCTGGAACAGCAAGCTGGAACTGATGGTGAAATCAGAACATTGTACACCTGAGGCTTTGTTCAATCAGCCTGTCCAGATGCCAATTCTCTCCACTGCATGAAAGAAGCATTCGGAAGGAACATGAAGGACTCCAGCTACCTTCCTTGTCTCTGTGGCCACACTGCTGCTGGAGTCAGACCAGAATGAGAATTTGGACTTTCTTACCAGGTACCCTTTGGCAAATTTCTTAGCTTCTGTGAACTTCAGAGTTCACATCCTAAGTGAAAATAATTACACTAACACCATCGCCTTGTTTGAAGATTCTATGAGACAGTAAGTCCCTAATGCTCATAACCTAGAATATGGTGAGTGTTCATTAAATGATAATTACCTCTTTCCACTTGCCTCTTTTCCCTAAATAGCATTAGAGAAAAAGCCAGAAAAATGGACTGACACTGGCTCCCCCAAACCTTTCTATTGTAAAGCATCCCACTCAATCTCTGCCAAAACACCACTTTCTCCAGTCCCAAGATGGAAGCAGCCAGATTAATTTCTCAGTAACTTCTGAGAGCGATTTTATAGATTTTTCCATGTTTGCCCAGGCACAGGAGAAATGAGATCCAAGCTCTTGATGCCAAAACGTTTCTTCTATACCTGAGTCATAAAGATCCCAGAAGAAGTCAAGAAATAAAATGCTCATCCTAAGAATAAAGTGGTGTGAACACATCCTTGCTCATGTCAGTTGATCTAATCAGTACACTCACAGTAAGCAATGAAAGATGGTTGCAATATCAAGTAATGCATTAAAATCTTGTGAATGAATTCTTTAAATGCACAGAAACAAAAACATAAAATGACTCCTCTCCCTTGAAGTGATTATGATTTTGCCCCCCTTCTAATCTCCTAACATCCAAAACCTGAGGGTGGGGAAAGGAAAAAGACTGAGTCACTGGTGTAGTCATGTGGAGCCAGTGGGATGGAGAGTTTCAGCATGGGTGGTGCAGGCCTTGTAAACAGGGTCAGCAGCAGCGCTGGAACCTTTCATTCACTCCTTTCCCACCCCACAGAGAAACAGCAGGAGACAATCAGGCCACCACTGAAGTGGAGATCCCCTGGGCTATTTGCCAAAAGGCTAGGAACCCTGGGAGTCTCCTACATATCTTTGCTTCCCTCCATTTGCTTTGGTGGCTGCTACCTAAAATGCTGAATTATAAACCACCTCAGGTTTGATTTCTGTGTCTGATTTTGAGCAAGTCGGTTAAACCCCGCATTCATTTATGAAGTCATTCATTGAATATCTATTGGGTATCTTCCATATGCCAGATGTGGTGCTAGGTGCTGGAGATATGGTGGTGAGTACAAGCAGACTCATCCCTGTCCTCCCTGGGTAGTGAGGAGATGGCATCGGTAGTAGCAGAGTGATCTGACCTAGCCAAGGAAGTCAGGGAGCCCAGTGTGGTGAAGAGATTGTAGCTGGGATCTCATTCCCCACTCCCTCCCTCAGCCACATGCCTTATGCAAGGCACAATGGGCATAGAGGTCCTGCATTCAGACCCGTGATAGAAAACCTTGTATAAGCAGAATAAGAACAAAACTAGGGAGAATGATTTCAAGGACACTAAGAGTCTGCGTTGTCCAGGGAGGAAGTTTGGAATAAGCCTTGAAAATGGATAGAATTTTGGTGGATGGAGATAACATGGTTAAAAAGGAAGAGGCAGGTATTATGCAGAGAAGTAAGGAACAGATTATAACAAGGACCTGGATAAAAGTGGGAGAAGAGATTGTCTCCAGAGGGCTCCTCAAGGTTTTGCATGGAGTCAAGTTAGATGTCATGGTTTGAATTGTGTCCCCCCAAAAGAATGTTGAAGTCCTAAGCCCTGTACCTCAGAATGTGACCTTATTTGGAAATAGAGGTTGCAGAAGGAATTAGTTAAGATGAGGTCATACTGGGGTAGGGTGGGCCCTTAATCCAATATGAGAGATGTCCTTATGGAGAAGGAAAGGGCACAGGAAGACAGAGGCGGAGACTGGAAGGTGGCGTGTACAAGCCAAGGAACACCAAGGACTGCTAGCAAGTACCAGAAGCTAGAAGAGGCAAGGGGAAGGTTCTCCCCTATGGGTTCCTGAGGGCTCATGGTCCTGCTAATACCTTGATTCCAGACCTCCACCCTCCAGAACTGTGAAACAACAAATTTCTGCTGTTTTAAAAGTACCTAGGGGGCGGATGAGGCTCAAATGGTTGGGTGTCCGTCTCCCATATGGAGGACCTGGGTTCCATCCCCAGTACCTCCTGGTAAAACAAAGAAAAATATAGAAGGCACAAGGGCCACCAGGCCCCACATGCGGGAGTGCTGCCAGGCCCCCTATGCAGGAACGCCAGGCCCAGCCGAGCCACGCAGCAAGATGATGACGTAACATTAGAGTGACACAAGGGAAAGCCAAAACGAGACACACCAAAAAAAAACAAAAAACGAAAAACAGGAACTAAGGTGGTACAGGTGGCAGGATGCCTCTCTCCCACATCGGAGGTTCCCAGGATTGAATATCGGTGAAGACAGGAGGAGAAGGATTAGAAGAGAGAGCAGGAAACAGACACATAGAATTGCCCAGCGAATGGACACAAAAAAAGCAAAAACGGGGGTGGGGGGGCTGGGGGGAGTTAAAAATGGATAAAAGTGAATAAACAAATAATTTTTTTTTTTAAGTACCTAGTTTGTGGTACTTTGTTACAGCAGCCCTAGAAAACTAAATGGTAGGTATTGTGGAGGACTAGGAGAAAATAGATAGGATTGGAATTGATAAGCAGGAAAGGGAAGAAGTCTAATTTTTGTTTTGCAAAGTGAAAATAGCTTCATAGCTTTTATCCCTCTTAGTTTTAATGGCAGCGCATACTCATTATGAAAAACTTTCAAAGGAGTACAAAAAGCATATGAAGAAAATCTGAAAATTATATATAATCTCACCATTCAAAGAAATTGACTTCAGGATTTTTGACATTTTTCTTTGCATAGACAAATGCATCCACATGTACAAAGACATATATGATTCTAAATGGTAACATATTGAGAATGTTATTTTGTAACATGCCTTTATCACTTTTTTATATGCCCTGGACATTTCTCCAATCCAATAAGGGTTCAACTTTGTCATTGCTTTTATGAAGATGGTGGATGTCACTGTACAGTTGCCCTGTAATTTATATAACTAGTCCCAAGTTGATGGATATTATTTTCCAACTCTTTGCTATTATAAGCCATCTTCTGATAAAATGCCTTAAGGTAGCCAAAAAATGCTTTTGAAACACAAGAGCAGTGTCTGCTTTCATAATCTAATTGTTGAGGTTTACTGGGTGCCACTCACATGGACAATGGCCACCTGTGGTGTGTGAGCAGAGTGATGTAATAGAAAGAGTACTGGGCTAGATGGTCAAGACTTTGAGTCTCAGTTCTTGCCCTAAGTGACCTTAGAAGCCACCTGGTCTCTCTGACTCTGAATTTCCTCGTAATTTTCTCCATAATAAAATGGAGATGGGGGAGGGGGGCAATTTAGATTAGATAGCATTTTCAAAAACACTGCTACTGAGGAAAGTTAATAGATGTTCTTCAGGAAAAACAATAGTTTTGTTGCACAGAAAGTTTGGAAAAACTGAATAACGTTTAGAAAATGAGATTTAAGACTAGTTAAAGGAGCTGAGGTTCTCATGCACTGTTTAGCCAAGTAAGGAGACTCTCTTGCTTTCTCCGTTGAAGAGGCAGGGCCCACCATCCAATGTCCTACTGGGCAGAATCTTCTAAGGAAGAGGTGAATATTGAAAAAGTAGTTAGACTAGGACTAATATTCAGGCAAGGATGCACCAGGTCACATGCACCAGACAGGAACAATTCAGATTGGCTAGGAGCATCCATTCTGACTCTTATTGCCTGTACCAATGGATAAATATTTTTGAATATCATTCCTGGTTAGACAGATTAAGAGAAACCTTCATAGATTCATAAATGTCAACCCTGTAAGGCACCTTAGCAATGATCTAGAATAGCATTTCCTAAGATGTGTATCACTGAACACCATCCCTATAAATGACCACTAAGGTGAGGGAGTTTAGCACTGTTTAAGAGAATGGGATCTTTTAGCAGACTGAGTTGGGCTCTAATCCTAATCTTGCCTCTTACTAGCTGTATGATCATTTGCAATTATTTACTGTTTCTAAGCCTTGCCTCATCTCCAACAAGAGACTGTTGAAATAGTTAAATTATACATACAACATTAGTTTGGAGTTTGCTACTTAATGTGTCCAATAAATGATAGCTATTACTATTGATAAGTTATATGAAAAGTTCCAACTGAGCACTTCTTTTTATTAGCATCAGCAAGAATTCTACTAAGGAATTCCAACAGTAGAAGGTTGCAACCCTCCAGCACTGCCCACTATGGCAAGGAACCATGAAGTCTATCAATTTCACACAACAACCACTTACTAAGCACTTATTAGGTGTATCACAAGAGAGTGTAGAGGATCAAGCATAGTGTGCAGAGAGCAGAAAACTCTTCACATTTCTGTGAGCAAGACTAGACAAAAGATATAAACCAAATTTTTAATAGATTTTTCAAAATCAAACTAAAGGTATTGAAAGCCAAAATAATTCATCTATAGAGTTCACCTAAAGTTCTTTTATTTCATGGATTCTGTTCTTTTGGATACTTAGTATAGTCAAGGGAAAGTTATGGACTTGAAAGTGCAAACCTGTCATAGCATCTCATTAGGTTTGAAAGGGGGGAGTGATGGAAAATCTGACCTTCTAATTGAAATGTTAGCCCCCTAGCCCATTCTCTTTTTAAAGGTCATCTGTATTTCTTCACTTTTATCCTCCATTTAATAAACTCATCCCATTGGGAATTTAAAGATACAAGTGAATGTGAAGATACCACCCCTGTCTTTGTGGAGCTTACAATAAAAATAAGATGATAAGACACCCTACATGAAACCATGATAAATGTGGAATACTGAGACAGCAGACATACCAGAAAAGGCTATGGATTTGATACAGCAATGAACCAATCAGATAGAGGCTCTGGCCACAATGATATTTTATCCTATTAAATGACAATAGACTTTCAGCAAATAAACACTATAATAAGTAAATACAGAAAAGGCAATAAAAAAATATTAAGTACTAAGGAAAGTCATAATGACAGTCTTGTGATAGTTACTGGTGACAGTGGGAAATGGTTGGGAAGGCTTTCTTGCAGTGGTGAAATTGAGGCAAAACTGGAAGGATAAAAAGGAAGTAGCACTGTGAGCATCTGAGGGGCCTCCATTCCTGACCCCATGACACAGTGAATTCACAAGCTTTAAAATAGAAAGGAGCTTAGTGAGTTCCAAAAATAGAAAGAAGCCAATGTGGCTAAACCCAAGTGGTGCAGGAGGTAGGAATGGAGGAGGTGTGCTGAAAAGAATCACAGAACAGATCATGTTGTGTCTGGGAGATAATGGCAAAAGGTTTGCATTTTATTCAAGTATTATGGATAGTCATGGGCGGGGGTTGGATTAGGTAAATAGTCTTATGTAATTTTTTTTTTCAAAAGATCTCTTTGCTATTGGTGGAGGCTGGATTAGTAGGTGCAGAGAGTGGAAGAAGGGAGACTACTGTCAATCAATGTGTGATAAATAACTTAGCTGTCAACCAAAATCCATTTTTTTCTTCTTCCTGGGTAGAGAATATAATACATTTCCCAGGCTCTCTTGTAGACAGGTGTAATGGTCATCACTGGAACATGTGGAAAGTAATATGTGCAATTTTTTCACTGCATGCTCAAGAAGAAATCCTTAGCCCAGAGTTCCATTTCTTTCTGCCTTAAGTTGGCTGGAAAGGTGACCACTGGCCACATCATGACTGGGAGTTTCAGTGACTATGTAAAGCAGAGCTGCCCGCCAACTTAAAATAATCATGTCAGGTTGCTAGACTTAGAACACTCACATCAGAGAGGGAAAATAAATTCCTCATTTTAAAATCCGAGTATTGTCAGCCTTCTTATTTAAGCAGCTGAATTGCTTTACCTTAAGTAATATACAAGACAGTGAAGGTAGCACAATAATACATGTGAAAGTCTCCTCACCAAAAAATATCCAAGGTTGTTGTAGCAGTTTGGCAGTTTGATATAGTTATGAATTCCAAAAATAGATATTGGATTATGCTTGTAAACTGGTCTGTTAATCTGGGTATGATTAAGTTATGATTTGGGCATTGACTGGACCACATTAGTAGGGCGTTTGAGCCCCCTCCCTTGGTGGGTGGGGTCTCAAAGATAAAAAAGGATAGAGTCAGAGCAGTTTTGATGTTGGAGTTTTGATGAGGAAGGAGAGAAGTCCCCGGGTTAGAGACGAGCCATCACCTGACAGTTCGCAGCTGGACTTGTGGAGAGAGACAGAGCCTAGACACTCTCATAGTCTACAGCTGACCTTGCAGAGGAAACAGAGGTGCTCAGCCTGGAGAGAAACAGAGCCCCAGGAAGAGAGGAACCCAAGAAGCCTGAACCCTGGCAAATATCGGCAGCTGTCTTGCTCCAACACGTGGCAACAGACTTTGGTGAAGGAAGAAACTTATGCTTCATGGCCTGGTAACTGTAAGCTTCTACCCCAAATAAATACCCTTTATAAAGACCAACAGATTTCTGGTATTTTGCATCAGCACCCCTTTGGTTGACTAAACTGAGCATTGTCATTTGGAACCTGTTACTTAGTACTGACCCCATGATTAAAAAAGGAACCTTACAAGCTATCTATAGATAAAATAAGAGCATAAAAAAATCTAAGTGATCAGCCAAATGTTTTTCTTTGGAAAAGAGCCAAAGAGAGCAAAGATTGCATTTATTTATATCCATAACTAGAAAAATATCTCTATCAAGGTATGGGTTCAAGTTTTCATTTGTTTGGCTTTTTTTTTTTTTTTTTTTTTTTTTTTTTTAATGCTGAAGAGCCCCATCTTTAGCAGCGAAAGCAAAGGGAAAAAGTATTATGGATGCTTTTCAGTAGCACTCAGATATATGCAGGGATTACATAGAAAGCGGATCCTGCTGCTCTCCAATGTCCTGTACTTCCAGTGAGCCACCCACAGCAGATTTAAATTTCCTCCATGTGTCATAAACAGAAAATGTGTCTATTTTCAGGTTATCTTCTGAGCCAAGGCCTACCAGTTGGCTACTTAATACCCATTCTCCCTTTTTCAACTTAGTACTAGAACTTGATTTTTAGGAAGGTATATTACCAGCTTAAATAATAGGGCTACACTCCTGAGTCTCCCTTGAAGCCAGGAGTAGCCATACAAAAGTTCTATCCAATGAGATGAAAGCTAAAATATTATTTGGAACCTTCAGAAAGTCTCCTTAAAAGAATATTCCCCATGGAGGAGTGCCCTCCTTCTTCCTGCCTGCCTGGATTGTGGGTGTAATATCTGACCAAGAGGTAACCTTGAAAATGGATATCATGTGCTGAGGATGGTACATCACAAAGACAGAAGCCTGGGTCCATGAAAAGATCATTCCATCCCTGGACTAACTTCCACCAAACTTTTTTTTAGGTAAAAAGGAAAAAGTCGTCTTGATTAAGCTGTTATTATTCGAACTTTTCTTTCTGTTATCTATTACAAAACTCAATCCAAAATTGACAATGTCCCATCTATTTAAGCCCACCTTCTAAGACCTTTAGCATCTCAAGATTCTATTAACTTGTTTATTGGTCCTTTATCACGTACTAGATTAACTGAGACATAGAAGAACCAGATATAACATTATCACTGTTGATACATTAATTCAGGCTAGTTGGGCTGGTAGAATTTAGAGAATGAGAAGGGAAAACAGAAATCTATATTAAATTGAACGGTAGGGACGGAGTTTTAAGAAGTGGAAAGGTGAAATCATTGGGAACTGGGATAGAAGAGGCAGGATCTACAGACAAGTGGGATATGGATTTGGCTTGTGCATTGGCCATTTATAAAAAATGGTACAGTGTAGTGACTAAGTGTATAGATTCAGGAGCCAGAGCTCCAGCATAGTGCCATCACTTACTAGCTATGTAGCCTTGAGCAACATAGCTGCCTCAGTCTTCTAACTCACAAAGTGGGGGAAACAATAACTACCCTATAGAATAATGTTTCCATTAGTCAATATACATAAGTACTAAGAAGAAAGAGTGGTATACAGTAAGTACTCTGTCAGTGTTAGAAGTTATGATTCTGATTCTCATTTGGACCTTTCTTCTGGTACATCTCTCTCTTCATCTTGGGAAGCCACTCATATTTCATAGTAACCATGTGTCTTAGTTTGCCAAAGGGCTGCCAATGCAATATACCAGAAATGTATTGGTTTCTTATAATGGGAATTTATTTGGGGTAAAAACTTACAGTTCTAAGGCTATCAAATGTCCAAATCAAGATACCATCAGAGATGCTTTCTCACCAAAGTTTGGCTGCTGGCAGATCTTGGATTCTTGCCACATGGTAAGGCAGGATGGTGATTGATTTCTGTCACTCCTGAAGTCTTCTCTCTCATATGGCAGGGTCAAAATGGTGGCTTCCTTTCTCTGTGAGTGTTTCTGCTCTCAATTCTTTGTTTATATAAAACCCCAACAAGAGGGCAGAGACACAAGCTCACTGGCATAGTCCAATCAAAGTCCCTAAAGCAGTCTAATTCAAAGGCGATCTAATCAAAGGCCCCTTAACTGAATCTAATCAAAGTCCCCAGCTACATTGCATTTGTAGGCACAGAAATGAGCTAGCTTAAAAACATAACCTTCTCAGCCCACCAAAGACCAACCAGGACACCATGTTACTCCTCCCTCCCACCATCTCAGCAGTGGACAACATGACCCAAGTTGAGCCAAAGAATACCTAACTCATGGTCACTTTGACTCTTCCAAGTGGTGGAAGTCATGGACATGTGCCCTAATCTAGGACGGGTAAGATGTTCTCCAGAATTTTTAGAACTAAAGCTGAGGAAGATGGGGTCTTCTCTCTTAGGAAGACTGGGAAATGATGGGCCTAGCAGCCATTGGTTTAAACTCACAAAGAAAACTGGTTGAAGAGGAAAAAACAATAGTTCCAAGTAAGCAGGGCTATTGCCACTGGTCTTATGCCTCAAGGAGCCCCATATGTCAGAGTATCTTCCTTGATATGTTTAAGTCCCCTACTGGTACCTGAGACTGGCTGGAGCTGGCAGTGCCATCTGGGTGGACCCTAAGACTGAAGAGAGACCCACTTGGGCTTGGTCTTTATTTCTCCCATTTGTGGTGCTCTTTAACCCTCTAACTCTACACATGGGTTGACCAGATGCTCTGAGGAGTTTCAGGATTTATGTCTATGTGGCATCCTAGATCCTCATGCCAAGTCCCTAGTTGCACATTGCCTCTGCCTAGCATGGTATTTCTTTCAGCAGACAGCACAAGATTGGAATGCCAGAATGGGCAGTATAGTAATGGACCTGAAAGCCAACGTACAGGGAGATGCAGGTGATTCCATCTCCACAGGGAGATTCTGTGGTACTTCAAGCTCACAGAATCATAGCTGTCTGCTTCCTGAAGTCATTCCTTTAATTTTGTGAACCACTCCAATATCTTTCCACTAAATCTTATTCATTCATTCATTTATTCATTCATTCATTTATTGCTTTAGGTAGTTCTATCTTGATATCTGGGACTTTAATGGGTGAGAGACCTGAATGATATGATCTTGAAGGGGAAATGGATACCTCACAAAAAGGAACAACACTAGCCAAGACACCAAGAATTGTTTTTTTTGAAAACTTACTCATGCAATTTCAATGCTAAATGTGATGAAACTCTAGCAGAGAGAAGGCATCCTCTGTACCACAATTTGTAAGTTCATTATTTCTCACAGAGAAAAGTCACAAATGCATCAGAACTAGTACTGCTCTGATTTTCACCCTTCTAATTCTTATGGGAAGCTAGTTTCTCTTGTTAGCCAGAAGTTACTTGCTTGGGACCACTTCTCTAAGCATTCTCCCAGGAGTGAAGTGGGGAACCTACTTCTAGGAGGGAGTCCAAGCTGAATCTAAGGGCCTTCTCCAAAGCATTGCTATTTGTCCATACACACTTCTCTACACAGACTTAAATATTCAGAACTCCACTATATACTTTTAAGGTAGATTAAACTTTTGAAGGTATTTCTTGTTTCTTTCCTTTCTCTGAATGTCTTATATATTACCTATAGCAGTCAAGACAGTCTTGGCGATAATCTCAATTTTGCCAGGGAGCATTAAGGGATCATCTTGCCTCCTTATATTTCATGTTCCCATCTTTAAAACAAGAATAATAATCTGGTCCAAGCTATACATGTGAAGACTCAGAGTTTCTCCACAGATAGGACACAGATTCTTGCTTTGACTGCTTTAAAACAAGAAAAACTAAAAATCTGCAAAAGATCTAATTTTTGTGGAGACTTCAATATCTGGGCTTAAATTTATACTTTTAAAAAATTCTTACTGTATTTGTAAAAACAAAATTTAGATTTTAAGTAAGAGAACATTTTATATTCTCCCAATTGTTAATGTCCATTAAAGAACATTATGCAGATTAGCAAAGGTTTCCAAACTCTTATTTGGAGGATCATGTTGAAATTTTAACCATCCCATATATGGAAAAAAATGTAATTAATATTCAAAAGAACAAACCCTCTATATGCTGTGATACTAATGCATTTACTTTCTAAATCCATATATAATAATGAATAAACAAATCAGACTGGTGTCAACTGACAGGGAATTTCTGGTGGTTTGAAGCTGTATGTACTTAAATACCAGAAAAGTATGTTCTTAAAGTTAATCCATTCCTGTGGGTATGGACCTATTGTAAGTAGGATTTTAAGTTAAGATGTGACCCACATCATTAAGGGTAGGTCTTAATTCTCTTACTGGAATCCTTTATAAGAGAATGATTACAGAGAGAGAAAGCCACGAATGGAAGAAGCTGGAATCAGCAAGGCCCAGAGGAAAGGAAAGAGACCAATGGATGCTGCTGTGTGCCTTGCTATGTGACAGAAAGGTCTGAGATCACCAGCAGCTGGGCTTCAGGAAGAAGATATCATCTCAGTGATGCCTTGATTTAGACATTTCCAAGGCTTCAGAATTGTAAGCCTGTATGCTAATAAATCCCCACTGTTAAAAGCCAACCCATTTTACGGTATCTGCTTGAACAACTTCGCAAAATAGCACAGAAGTTGGTACTCTGAATGATTTAGTTGACAATGTTCTACACTCTTTTAAGTTCATTAGACAGTTCACAGTACCAAAGAAATTCTTTAATATATTCTAGTAGTTCAGTTCATCCCAACCATTTAGATGTTATCGTAAACCTTGGAAAGGATAATAAATATACATTAGAACCAAGCTAATACATGTTTCTAAGCCACAGTTTTCTCATCTGTAACATGGGAAAGTAATAAAAGTCAACCTCAAAGGGATATTGTGTGGATTAAATGAGATAATGAATGTGTAAAACCGTATGCAATATACCACTGAGGAGTTTGGTGGTAGCATCTTTCCAGCATTCAAACATAAATAAACTAATTAAGTTTGAAAATTGTATTACAGTGGCAAAACAATGCTAAATATACATTTCATTCACCACATGGGAAAACTTCACAAAGTCTTCTTTCACCATTCCCATTTGCTGCCCCCAAATCCCTTTTCCTCACCCAAAGACCTCAAACAAAATGCAATTACATTGCTCATGTCTTTTTTAAATTTATTTTTTATTTTTTAAAAAGGTACTTAGATTACATAAATGTTACATAAAAAATAAAGGGGATTCCCATATGTCCCACTCCCAACCCCTCCCACATTTTCCCACATTAACAACAGCCTTCATTAGTGTAGTACATTCATTACAATTGATGAACATATTTTGGTGCTTTGCCCCTAAGCATGGATTATAGTTTACATTGTAGTTTACACTCTCTCCCGCACAATCTTGTAGGTTATGACAAGATATATAATGGCCTGTATCTGTCATTGCAATGTCATTCAGGACAATTCCCAAGTCCCCAAAATGCCCCATATTACAACTGTTTTTCATCCCCCCTGCCCTCAGAACCTCCAGTGGCCACTGCCTCCACATCAATGATAAAAGTTCTTACATTGCTAGAATCACAATAAGTCTATAGTAGAAGACCAGTAAGTCTACTTTGTTCCATAGTCCCATTCCCTAATCCTGAGGATTCTGAGATGGTGATGCCCACTCCACCTCTAATTGAGAGGGGGCTTCAATCCCATGGGGCAGATGGATGGGACTTTCTTGCTTGCAGTTGTAGACTCTCTCGGTTCCTTGGGATGGTCGTTGTCCATCATCATCTCCTTGTTAGTTGTCCTGGGTAAGTCCAATGAACTGGAGAATAGGTGTTGCAACTCTGTTGAGATTCAGGGCCCAGCTGGTACATGGACAGCCCAAAGATTTAAGTCTCTTGGACATACACCTATCAACTCTAGTACTGTCTATAAGTTCAAATAGAAGAATCAGAAGAGCCATGTGTAGGGAAACCATAACTGAGTCCAACTCTGTCACACTGGGGAGCATAAATTCCAAAGTAGGGCCCACTGGCAAGGCACCAAAATCTTGAGCTATTTGCCCTGACTCTAGTGTCTGGATGTCTCCAGAGCCCTCAGGAGCCCTGCTATTTGAGGTAGTATTTACTTTGGCAGTTAATGAGATCCTGCTGAGACGTGCATAAACATAACCTCTGAAATGACCTCCTGACTCACTTTGAAATCTCTTAGCCATATAAACTCATTTGTCTTTACCTTTTCCCCCTTTTATTCAAGGTCTTTTTCCGATTGCATTGCTAGTTGGTGCTTGGTAGTCCCTTGGTGCCAGGGAGGCTCATCCCTGGGAGTCATGTCCCACACTGAGGGGAAGGTAATGCATTTATATGCTGAGTTCAGCTTAGAGAGGGGACACATTTGAGCAACAAGGAGGCTCTCAGGAGGTAACTCCTAGGCACCGTATAATACTAAGTTTCAATTTCAAAAGTAAAGGTTCATAAGTACAGTCATCAATATCAAGGGCCCGTCAATAGACCATCCTCCTTCACTAGTCATTGCCCCTGTACTCAGGGGATTCTTGCTGTTCCATTAGAGAATATGGCAGAGCTCCCCAGGATAGGAATTCGATTTCTTTCGGTTTTTGTGTGAATCTCCACCCACCTTGACAATGCCCCATGAACACTTGAACACATTTTTATGCCTTATATGTATGTCCCAGGTGAACCTCCTCTCATGTATCTTTAGTCAGTGGCACTCTGCACTAATGATCCTCCCCTCTCATAGTTGTAACCCTTCTGTGATCCAAAACTTCTTCAAAAATGAAGCCAACAAAATAATCAAATACAATTATGTTAAGAAAATGAAATAATAAGGATAGTTTTAAAAGTAAGAAATAAAATACAAAAAAATTTTTAAAGAATAAAAAATTTGGGCATAATAAAAAATAATGAAAAATATTTTTAAAAAATTTTTGGACATTATGTCTTTCATCACTTTAAGATCTGTTGTCTTGTATGCACAGTGACATTTTCTTCCCTTTATTCTCCCAGTATCTTACTTTTTTAATTTTGTCTTCAAAGAAGTTTTAGGTTACAGAAAAGTCACATACAGAACATAGGGGATTCCCATATACCCAACATCCTCCCCCTTTTCCCCTTTCTCCTATTATTAACATTTTACATGTGGATAGTACATTTGTTACAATTGATGTACAAATATTGAAACATAGCTAATAGCCATCATCAACGGTTTACATTATGGTTTACATTTTGGACCATACACTTTTATAAATTTTGATGAAATTTAACATAGCCTGTATCCATCATTGCAAGATCATGTAGAACACTTCCCTCACCCCACAAATGCATCATGTTCCATCTATTTTATTCCTCCCTCCCCCTCCCCTTGGGGCCCATGGCAAATACCAGGTTTCACTCCTTGAAGAACAATATTCATAGTTACTTGCAACAAATAGAAGGGTAGGAGTCTTTGAAGAGCAGAGGCAGTGCATAATAGAGGAGAACAGACCAGTATGTCAAGCTCTTCTCTTTCTTGTCCCTTCTCCTCTTCCCTTCTCTATTTGTATTTTTCAATGTGAACCAATCAACTTGTTATGGCTTATTTTTGTCCTTCACTTCACCGTTTACTTACAACTCATGCAAGTCTCAAATCTAAAGATGTCAAAGACAGAATTCTCATTATTATGAGGAGAAGGAGATATAAGGAACCCTCACAGATTAATATTTCCATATATATATATGTATGTATGTATGTATATCAGTCATAAGAGGACCTGGTACTTAGTAAGCATTCAATATATTGTTATTGCTCCTATTACTAGTTATTATAAGAGGCATAGCTTAGAGGATGGAAAGACTGTGCCAAACTTTTTGCAAGAATGCTAAGGTTAACAATCTGAGGGAAGAAATCTGAACTGAGGCTTCCCTTTAAGGAAGCTTGGCATGTGTTGATAAAACAAAACAATTCCCTTTTTTGACAAGCATTTCAGGGCAGGTAAGATGAAGTGCAGACAGACCAGACCTAGGTATAAATACTAAGCCTGTGACTGTGCTAAAAATAACAAATTTTGCATCTTTTAGTTTTCCTTTTAACCCTGTTTTGTCTGGACATTTTTTTCTAAGCTACTTTGATGATAAAGACTGGAATTTGTTTTTTTCTGGTTAACTTATTATAAGCACTATTTTAAATGGGAAAATTAATGAAATGCAAATTGGTCCATGGGTATGCTTTCTTTTCAAGTTTTGTTGTTCATCATTAGGTCAATCCTTTCACCAGATTTCACTCAATAATTGGTGGCCTTAACTAGAGGTGAACGGTGATGGCAGCCATTATTTCTCACATAACAGTCATTTGGTTCTCTGTGTGGTATTTTAAATATCTTATCCTCTAGTCTGACCATGTGTATCTCCTTTGAGTTAGGAATTCCTCACATTTGTCTCCAAGAGTCCTCAAACTTTCTTACAAGTATCTATATTATAACCAGTCCTAACTAAGGATGGCAAAGGAAGAAGTTCTAATGATAACACTTCAGATGCCAGGAGAAACAGATGGAGTCACATTTTCGGCTGGGGAGAGGGGCTCATTCAGTATCCCTCAGATAGCATCAGCCAATATCTTCCACCGGGGCAGTAGCATCAACTTTGTCTGCCAAGAGCAGCCTGTTTATCTATAATTGAACTAAATTCCTCTTTCTGAAATATAAGCCCAATTTTTATTTTGTCCTCACTAATTAAACAAATAGGCTCTGTAATACATGTTAGACAGCAATACATGCTGGAAGGATAATAGCACATGAATTAACAAAAGATGACACATTTTAAGTGGTTTCATAGCTACAAATAACAATATTAATAAAATTGAATGATCAAATGGCCAACTCCATTTTCAATAGGTACCAAAAGCTGAAGCCCACTGACTTTACATCAAAGCAAAGGGACACAAGCAAATTACTCATAGCAAAGCTGTACCAAGGAAAAGGTGTTGACTTATTAGCACCTGATATGTTTTGTAGTGATGGTAACATATAGTCAGCTCTTTATGTGTTCACTATTAGCATGAGTATTAATTTTGGCATTAGGACTGATACAGTCCTTTGGGGTATTATATTTTAAAAAATAAAGAGGAAGAGAAGTAAATAATAAGTGGTTCATATTCTTGAGATGAAAAGAAAAGAAAGGGCTTATTTACTAAGTTTTTGTCACATAGATAGCTAGTAACAATGTGTAAAATTGTGTAACCGTCTTTCTGGACATAGCTCTAAAAAATGTTCTCCATTGAGAGAGTCTAACTCGATGGCCCTGAAGAGAAACCTGTTTCTTTATATTAAAGTTCTGTTTACAGTCAACAAGGGGGAAGGTCAATTTTGACTTGTGACTTGAAGATCCTGCTGGCTGAATTCATAACAAGGCTGGTTTATTGCATGGTAGGGAGTAATACCTGTGACAGACTATTTTCAAATACCAATTTATTTAAATCCAATATTCAGCATCTCTCATTAAGGAAGGGCACCTAGATTGGATCATCCTACCTCCCAGAAAGAATTATGCTGATTGGGACATCCTTATTATGCCACCTTTTATCCTGCAGGTCAAAGGAAAACTAATATCACACCTTAAATGCATGACAGAATTTCATAAAGCAGAGCATTCAGCAGGCGAAAGAATTATTAAAGCCTCTACAACTCTTTCAATGGAAACATGGCTTCAATGCCACAAATTCTCACTGAGAAGTGGGGCTTGAAATTCAATGAGGAGATTTCCTCAGGTCCTCTGTGAAACAGATTATCGGACTCTTCTTTGAAGAAGAGATCAATGAAATAAGGTCTGCAAAAAATAAAATACAAGGCAAAATATATTTGGGGGGAGAGGGGGAGGAAGGTGAAACTATTATTCAGAACAATCAGAGAATTTTGTATTGGGGGCAGGAGAGTGGGTATGCATTGGTGGGTTCCTTCTTATCAGTGAAGTACCACTTACAGGCTATCTTGAAGTCTCCTTGGCCTTGGAGGATAGATTAGCTGATGGCATTTGTACCAAAGCAATTAACAAGTAATGGAAAATATGGCTTCTATCCAGCTGGCTGTTCATACTAAAATTGATTGGACAGTGATTTGACTCAACTGGTCAGTTCTGAAAAAGAGCTTTACATGGGTGTTTCATACTGGCAAATAGAGTCTGCACAGAAATCTCTGTGGAATAAGTAAGTGCTAGTTTCAACTGAACAAGCTTTTTAATTTGGAAGCCAGTCTTTCAGATACATAAATGCCAAATTAACAATATAATTGCTTTATTCTGAACCTAGCTGAGGCTACATGTAGGGGTGCTCTGATAATTGCTCAATGGTTGAAAAGCTATTAATGTTCAGAAATAACTTCCACCTACTGCCCCCATGCCAAAAGTGCTTACACAATTGCTGTATATCTGGGGGTGGAGGTCAGAAAACCTCATGAAGGTTGGTTTGGAAAATGGGCTGGAGAATGGTTCTATTAACTTTTAGCACTTGTAAAACTTACCCAGTGCCTGGTTCATGGTTGATTATGTAATCAATTTAGTTAGGTTAATAGAGCTGTTGCCCTTTTCTTCTCATTGAAAAGCATTAATAAGTTACCAGAAAGTTAGACTGGGAAAGAGGTGGCCCTCAGGCAGGGTTAGACTTAGTAGTAATTGAAATGAATGAAGAAAAAGAATGTGGTTGTCTGCAAAGGACAAGGCCAAAACATTTAAAAAGGTAAGGTCAATCATTTTGTCAATTTCCCTTTCTTTGGAAGGTGTTTAGTTTTCAAGTCATTTTATTTCCAGGATCATAAATCCTGTTGGATTAAAAGAGAGAGAGAAGGAGAGAAGAAAGTAAGGGACAGGGGGACAGAGAGAGAGAGATCATATACTTTAGTATCCTTAAAGATACTATTTGATAACAGTGTATTGGAATTAAGATGCAATTCCATGAAATATGCACAATTTGAACAGTCTCTTAATATAAGCCACATTAGGTAAGCCCAGAAAATGTTGCATTTACTTGCCAAGAGTAAAGGAAAAATATAATACTTTAAATAGCCCACGGAACAGAGCAGGAAGAAGCCATAACATTTGTCTCTCTCTGCAAATGGACCCTGATAATGTCAGCATAAAGCTACAATTTCTTCTTGCATCTGCTTGAGTTAGGCTGACAAATAAAACTAGTATAAACCTCCAAACCTGGGAGGCAAACAGTTATCTCATTAAGGCAAAGCCCATTAACTTGCCATCATCAGCTGGCTGCATGCTGTGCTGTGAATAAATTAAACGTGGATTCAGAAGCATTATGGTTGTTGTTGGTTGACACGCAATATAACAGTACAAATACCACTAATCATCTCAATACCAAAATTACAGGAGAGAAAGAAGAGAAAGCCTGCCCTCGGGCTCTGGTGCAGCTATAACCGAAAGCCGCATAACAGCTCTTAAAACACCATAAAGAGTTGGAACATCAACTCTATAGATCATATTTTCCCAGATCTCCAGAACCAAAAAAGACAGCAAAGGTTTTGTGAAATCAACACAGCATACAAGGTGCTCTTAACTGGCACCTTGAGCCCACTTCTCCCATCACTACTGGCGCCTGCAGAGCTGATTCAACCAGGTATCCTGTTGACTTCAATGAGCTAAGAAGGATGAAAAAATCCACCTGCTATTGAATATGAGAGGTCTGGGGCCAAGCTTATGGCAGCTTTACTCTGATTAGAATCTCCTTACTTCCAACATCCCAAACTGGCCACTAACCAATGCTGTAATTCTTTGAAAAACGTCTTGGGACCTGGTACCAATTAGGTTTCCCAAAAGTAACTGAGAAAATGGGTAGATTCAGAGAGTGAGATAAACTTGTAAGATCTCTCACATTGTAAAACCACACAGGAGTGGTTATATGGGTTTAGAGTGACCTGCCTTAAATCTTTCTGGAAAAGACAGTGAATAAATATTAATTTGTCTAAAATCGAACTCATTTCCCCCTTCTAATATTCCTAACTTCTCAACCACCCAAGTTCTGAATCATTCTTTTCTTCTTCCTCTTCCTCTTCTTTCACCAGATAACAAAACCCAATATATGCCCTTAATTAGAGCAGCTGAGAGTTTAATGAATGGATGAATGACAGAATGAATGAATATTGCCCCCTTGTGAAAGAAAGGGAGGGAGGAAGGAAGAGAAAGAAGGAAACTTATATTCACCCCCTAAAATCCTTAGCCTGACATTCAGGTCCTTTATAACTTAAGGACAATGTACCTCCATATTTTGTTTTTCTTTCTTTCTTTTCTTTCTTCTTCCTTTTCTTCTTTCTTTTCTTTCCTTTCTTTCCTTTCTTTCCTTTCTTTTCTTTCTTTCTTTCTTTCCTTTCTTTCCTTTCTTTTCTTTCTTTCTTTCTTTCCTTTCTTTCTTTTTTGGAGGTAACGGGGATTGAACCTGGGACTGGTACATGGAAAGCAGGCACTTAACCACTGAGCTACACCCACTCCCCAACCTACATATTTTTTATGTTAGCACTCCCCTGAAAGAATCTTCCATTTTAGCCAGACCCAACATGCTACATAAGCAACATTTTCTTCTTCTGAACCTTCGAAACTTCCAACTCCTATAAGGGATCCTCTTCCATGATATTTTCCAGGAAATTATTCACACCCATGTCTTCCTCCCTTAACTCCCGTGGTATGTATTTTTTCTATTTTCATGTGAATTTTACCATTTACTCCTTCGCATTTCCTGATATTACTTTATATATTATCATTTTAACTCTTTATGCATGTTCCCATTCTCTCCAAAAGTACAATCTAATATTTGTTTCAATGAGAAAAGATATTATACTGACATCCCTCATAGTAATTTGTATTAATGCCTTACATAACAAGCTTGGAAAAATATTTAAATGAGTGACTAAATGTACTGAGAATAAAAAGCAGAAATCTTAGGGCATAGTACCCGGCCTAATTTCAAAGTAACTTTCTGATTTTCTAATGATACACAGATTTTTCTACTATTATCAGTGATACCATAGATATATATGTTCAAAAACTAAAATGCATTCTCTGTGTGTGTGTTTCTTAGTTTGGGTCTCTCAAAAGGAGACCCTGAGACTAAGGAGTTAGTGCAAGTAGTTTATTTAGGAGATGATCCCAGAATTACCAGCAGGAGAGTAGGGAAGTGACATAAGAAAGGGAAAGAAGCCAATGCAAAGTATGTTAATGAGCAGGACAACACTCTGAGAAATGGGGACTCATCCTACTGGGGATTTCTGGGATATGATGTAGAATATGTCTCAAAGCTGGCATGTATTGGAGTGGAGGAGGCTAGGAGATTTACCTACTAATTTCCTTGCATCATTGGTTAAGGCTCTGGCCCCATCCCGCTCCCAAATCACAGGGCCTTGCATGAAGAAGCAAGGAAAGGTGAGTGCCAAGGGGACATGAGCAGGGCACCAAGAATGTCAGCTCTGGAGGTATCTTAGAGCATAAGACACTGCGTAGTTAATCCCTTACCAGAGAAATGGTACTGACACGGAGCACTTTTATAATTTTAATTCTGAAGAAGATGCCAATGGCTTTCTTTGAGGGAGTATGGAAGAGAACAACCATTTAGTAAATTCGTCTATACACAGAAATTGTACCCTGGAAACAATCTGAGAGAAAAGAAGATGACTCTGTCTTATGGAACTCTATCCTTTGTCCCAGCTTCAAAGTTTCTCTCGATTTTAGCTTGATTTCCCCAGAATCAAATGTTTAAGAGCCTGGTGAAGGTACGGACAGGCCTGGAAAAGCCATATAAAAGACTTATACAAAGTAGGCAGAAAGTCTGATGGATTTTTTTTTTTCCTAGTCTCAGTTGATGGAAAATTAGCATTTATAGCATCTTGGGCACAAAAGCATCAAGGCAGTTGGTAGTTATATTATCTCTTGACAAGCTTCTATCTCCATTTTTCAAAGGTCTCCAGGATAAAAGAACATGGAATTCTAATTAGCAAGTTTCGATTGACAGAGAATTAAAATTTAACCTTCTACTCATCAGTAGTTTAAAGATGAAGTTTCCTGGGTAGTGCGTGAGAAAGGTGGCTGTCAGGAGAGCTGCTGATAGCTTACACCTATTTTACAAGATTGACAACACTGATAGAAGCACTTAAAAGAGTCTCCCCAAGACCCACATGACAGTAGCAGAGAGAGGAAAATTTACTGTTTTCAAATTTAACTCTCCTCTTCCCAAGAACAGTTTACATTTCAAGACTTCCTGTAGTAATTCCTTATCAGTGGTATATTTTCCTAAATTCCTGGGCTGCCTCGCATGCCTGCATACAGATCCTCCTGGAGTGGCATAAAGAGAGGAATGGCCTTAACTCATTCTCTCCTCTCAGTTCAAGGGATTCCACAGAGAGAGATGCATAGAGAGAAGAAGGTCAGAAACAAGGAGGGAAGAAAAGGAGATGAGTTGTAGCACAGATAGTGGGGAAGACAGAAGCGGAAAAAAAGGAAGAAGAGGAATAGGAGGCTGCATAGCAAGGTTGGAGTCAGAGCTCCTGCTGCCAGATTAATAAAACAGTGGAGTACAACCGGTATCTTCATCTCTGATCTGGAGGAGGCCACCAAGTCAGGAACAAACTCCCCTGGTGTACACATCAGATGAAATAAATGGAATATAAGAAAACAATATTCTTTTGGTACATTTTAGCAAAGAATTTTACTGTAGAGTGGACTCTTCATAAGATACTGAAAGTTCAAGGGTTCAACACACCACACAATATCCTGAGACATCTCAGATAAAAGCAGCCAAACATCTCTAGATTTGTTTTATTATTTTGGGGACTTCTGGGATACACATGTTGAATATTTTGTAAATCAGTAGTCTTTCCTACCAGAAATATGTAGAATATCTTCCATATGATAAACTTTGAGGAATGTTATAAAAGGTCCCTGCTTAAAGGGGGAGATGGTAAGATTTTATTTCCAATTCAATTCCATATACATTTATGTGCCTATTATTGCCAAACTGAGCACAAGCCTGTTCCCAATGTCAACAAGCTCACAGTCTAGCAGGAAAGATGAATATAGACTTTTATAATAATAAAAGTGCCATGCTCCAATCCCTAAGCAGAGAGGAAAAGATACTGCTTTGCCAAAGTCCTTTGAGGCACATTGCAGAGGAGGAATACAGCCATTATTTTGTCTGGCAGAACTGGGCTCTTTATTTACCACTGGGCACCAACAACGCCTTCTCTGTTATCAGCAAAGGGCCAGGTAAACTCACCTAATGAAAGACATTAGAGGGAGTCTGTGCCCTAAGAAACAGCTCTCCATGGGGTTTGTCCTCTTTTCACATTTGTCATTCTATTCCAGAGCTTTCAAGGGCAATTTTCTTTAAACAATGTAATCAACAGATTCACTGAATGGTAAGATAAAATACCATTTTCTAGTTGGTTTGGAGACTTCCCAAGGTCTGCGTGACACTTGGCATATAATATTTACCCAACTCTCAGAAGAGAACAATTTTGTGGATATGCCAAAAGACAGTGATATTTTGATCGCCACACAGCAGCAAAGTCTTGCTTTCCTCTACAAAGAAAGTGCTTTCCTTATTGAAATAAATCCCAGAATCCTAAGGTATTGAGGTCTGAAAGAGGACCTAGCTGTGGAAAGCAGACTGAGCAGCTCTGATTTTGTCTCCATACTTTGCCCTTCCCTTGGTATTCTATTCTTGCAAATTTTGCTGATGTGATCTCATCTTAAATCACTTGTCAGCGTTTGGACCAAGCCACCTTCCTTTGGTTCTTCTTAGTACCATAGCATCAAGAATTTCAAAAGTGCAGAACCTTACTAAATACTAAGGAAGAGCAAAGGAGAAATGATTTAATAGGAATCTATAAAATAAATTGAAGCTGTTTAAATTTTTACCAAATTTGGAAAGTATATTTGAAATAACCTAAAATGTATAAATAGAAGCTATATTGGGCAGCACCTAAAACTAGTAGGCAGTCTCCCAGAGCAGCTGAAGCTTAGTACAAGAGACCTGTGTAACTGCTGATAAGGAGACATGCAGTAGATTACAGAGAAAACAAAATAAATAACAAAAATATACTGTCAAATATGACACCAAATGAAAAATCACAAGAGCAGACACTCCAGCTGTAGATAGTGACAAAAACTCAAGTTGCCCTCCATATGGGCGTCTCTGTATAGTTGGCTTCAAGGTCAGCATGGGAAGAAGCATATTTAAACAACGGTTAATGATTTTCAACAATGCTGGCAAGCCCACCTAGCACAGGACATTTAAAGCATTTGCACTTACAGAACATATTTCTGAGGCTCTCCTAGCTAATTCAGTCTCAAAAACCCCCTACCACTACATTTCTGCCTGGGAGCCTATCAACATTCTTATGTCAAAGAGTTGATACCAGTGTCACAGGCTCTTGTTTGGGCATATTGCTACTATGCTCACCATTTGTTTTCTGTCTTCTTTTTCCTGCTACATGGGAACTGTTTACTCAATATCTCAATATTATTCAGTCATTTACCTAGAATCCATCTACTTCATTTTATTCCTGCTGTTTGGCATGAACACAGACAGATGTGGGCTCAAATCCTGGCTCAATGCCTCATTGGAACTATTTACCCTGGGCAAGTTATTTCACTTTCCGAATATTTTTTCCTCATCTGTAAAATGTTACTAATAATTAATATTTTACAGGGTTGTCATAATTGAGTTATCTATGTTTTATAGAGAGTCTAGCATAACACCTGGTATGCAGTAGGTGCTAAATACATTTCCTCAATTGAATATAAAAGATTTCTCTGTACAGGCTTGCATAACCGCAGACTCCAATATTTCGACAGGAGAGTAAGGTCATGCTTAGGAAAGTTTTGTCCTAGACACTTTTCCCCAGAAAAATATAGCTAGTGAATTGCCCAGAGTGACTCAGCTAGGCCCCTGTATCCTTAAGGCCAGTATCACATCTCCATGATGTTACTCTGTATACTGATGCAGGGATGAGGGGGATCCAGTCATAACATTTGGGCCTGTGGTTCAATTATGTGTCCTTATTAGATTCTATCCAAATCAATGACCTTATCATTTTAGGCTTCTATGTTTCCATATTACAAACACCCAACTCTGCACAAGTTATCTCCATGAACAAGAGAGAAATACCTTTATTGGCATGGATTTGGACCTCCGAGAAATCTGCTAACTCACAGGTAAAAACATCTCATAGTACCAGCACTCCTTTGAAAGCTAGAAACAGATCATGAGTTCTTTCCATTTATTTTTCCATTGACTTGACTCTCTCCTTCACAGTCTCAACAGCCTAAACCATCATTTTCTTGGTCTAACTAGAAGGTCAGAGAAGGATGGCCAATCCACCTCTCCCAGAAGGATGATGAGGTCAGATGGCAGAGACAATGGCTGAACAGCACTGGAGAATCCAGAAAATGAAAAGAAAAGAAATTCATCCACTCTGATGGAAAGAGGAAGTGGGCAAGAGAAAAGTTGGGTGTAAAGCCATGTGGAGTGAAGGGCAGGAGCACAGACCCCACCCTCGAAAATATAACTAAATACAGAGGGGCAGAGTCCCACCATGTGAGGGCCAATGTGAGCACTGTGAAAGGATATGATGCCTATTCTGAAGATCTGCTTATATCTGTAGAATATTTGTTTCTAGAGGATTCACAAAAGGCTTTAGCAATCCTGTTATAGGCCCAAGAAGTTATTTAAGGAATGTATATTGCTCCTACCACCTTTTCAGATATGACAATGTAGGCCTTGAGAGAAAGAAAAACACACAAGGTTATTGTCCCATAACAGTATTTTATTAAAAAACAAATCATGCTAAAATGTGTCATAACTACAAAAATATTTTAAAATATAAAGTATCACTGCTGCTACTGCACAGTCCACTATTTCTGGGTAACTAGGTAGGATGGCACAGTGAAACATGGAATCTGGAGTCAGGCAAATGGAGTTCCAAGTCTTATTGTACTCTTACTTAGCTATGTAAAGTGGGTTAAAGGGTATTGGTAATGCAGAGGGGGGTGGTCGGTGGTCCAATTTTAAATGGGACAGTGAGTAGGCCTCACAATGACAGTGACATTTGAGCAAAGATTTGATGGAAGTGTGGAATTTATCCACACTTATAGATAATAAACAGCTATCTATTACCCTTTAGAATTCTGGAATTCTGGCATCGTGGATTCTGTTTAGTTCTCTGGATGCTATTGGAATCCTGTTTATAATCTCTGTATAAGCACATAGCAAGTAAAAGCATATCCATCATATTTCATTAAAACCCATTGTTCCAAAACATTCTGTGTGTTGCTAAGTTTAAAATATGTATACACAGTGGCTGTTTTCTTTTCTAAAGGAATTAAGTTCAGTATGGAAAGATCTTTTAAAGGGTGAATGAGAAATAAAATGGTCGTTCATGTTGGAAAAAAATGAATACAAGTTCTCAAACTCTGAATTTAAACATTACATTAAGGAAAAGTTCTTTCCTATTGTCGCCTCACTCCTTTTAGAGTGGGTGGTGTTTTATGAGAACATATTAGCACTAATGAGAAGATGTCCATACTCAGCCCATACAAATCAATGGGGCATAAGAGCTTTCTGCCAAAATACATTTTGGGAATGTTTTTTGTCATTTCATGAATATGAAAAATATTAAAGCCAGCATAAGCCCTTGAAATATATCATTTAATTTCATTGGATAATCAATGTAAGGGCCTGCTGACATCTGCATGGCCTCGTACCTACCCTTGTTCTCACATCAGCCAGTCACTGGAAAGCAACTGGCTTCACACTGTTTCTCTGCCTTTCCATTGAGCAAATGCTATGCTTTTTTTTTTTTTGAAATAAGAAAATTAAGTACACCCATGACAGCAGCATAGTAAAAATAGGGGTAAATATTTGCACATTTAAATGGCTGTGCAGATATAGCTATCTGCATGAAACTCACCTGTCTTGGAGATGGCAGGGCACTCAGAGAAAACAGACACCGGGGGTCAGTTTTGGTTAAGGGGGTGCCCACCACAACTTCCTTCCAGCATGGCCTACTTGTGGAAAGATGATCCACTCCTGAGCAACTTTTCCTTTGACCACTGTCTCTGATGTAACACCGGAAAAAAAAAACAGACTGGCTGTGTTCAATGATCTTGTTCCTAGAGAAGTATAGCTAGATTCAAAATAGTGCCTTTTAAAGTATTCCACACAGACTCCCTTTTCCTGTTTTTATTTTGGAATACTTCCATGAGATGGGGCTCATAAGATGTACAAGGTACATGAAGCTCAAAATATAACAGGATACCTATGGAGACAGGGTTTTGGAGAGAGAAAAACTCTGAAGAAATGCAAGGAGACTAGGTCTTCTCCATCTCCTCTACAGCACTGTGTTTCAGCTTGCACTCTCAAAAAAATGATGCTGTGTTGTTCTAAGAAATCGCTCACAGACCACAAAAAGAGAGGGATGTTTGTCCATAGATGCAAAGGAAAACTGTGTAGTTATGGGGAGAAAGTACCAGTAAAAGCAGCAAATTTAAATTAGGGGAGAATCAACCACCATTATAGAGAATGTGTTTGAAACACAACAGTGGTTTAAAAGGGAGAGAAAAAATGGGAGTGATTACTGGAGAGATGTTTAACCAGCATTCATAAACTGCTTTTCCTCTTTCTCTCCCCATTCCAACTAATATCCATACGGGTAAAGATTAGGTAGGTGAGAGGGTGTTCAGTGCAATATTTTAGAAAACAGGTTCAGATATGACCCAACTAGCTGAGCATTAGGGATTCACTGACTAAAGAATAATTAAGGAATATAGAATAAGGAATAGAAGGAATAAAGGACCCATTGAATGGATTGAGACTCTCCAGTAGAAATGAAAGGTTAGAAATGGAAACTGAAAAGTTCAAAATAAAACCAGAAGTAATCAAAATATAATTCTTATGGGGTAAGGAAGAAGGAGATGCTGAAAGGAGAAATTTGACAGGATGAATAAAAGCTATAAAATGCCACTTACTTTGATGAACAAACATTTGTCAGTGACAAGGAAGGCAAAAAGTGAGAAAAGTTGGGAGAAAAATAAGGAAGTTTAATTAGTTTCATTCAATAAACAGTCATTGAAGGCCTCCTCTGTGCCGGGCACTGTGCTACGTGCTGGGATCAAGTGGTGGACAACACAGTGGATTTAAATAAATTAAATAAAAAATTTAAAAAGAGAGAGATAGAGTGGATTGAAAGTAAGTGACCAGGGCAGAAGGTCAGGTTATTTTACTTGAATGGCTGAACTCCTTCCCTGGAAATCTGAGTGTTTTTCATAGCACTGTGAGTGAGAGAAGGCTAAAGCAGGAAGAATGGGATAAAAAGAAAAATAAGGGTTCAGAGGCAAAATACTCAAAGACATCAAAATAAATTGCATTTAACAGGGAAAATTCCCTATTAGACCTTGTAAAATGTTTTACACAGTAACATATGCTATATTTTAGTTGTACATTTTCAAATAAAAAAGATCTCTTTATATTTTTTAGAATATCTGTTCCTATAAGTTATTTCCTTATGAAAAGCATCTTTGGTTTAGACATTCCCATAGAGCATTGCTTGATTTTTTTTCTTTCTTCTTTATCTATTCTTTTCTAAGAAAAGTACTTCCCTTAAGTGCCGAGTAATCTTTCAATTGACTAAATAGAATAGTAAAGTTACCAATTAAACATTCCCTTCTTTCTTGAGTCTCTTCACCCAGGTTCAAGACTGTAGAGAGCATATGGCTCAGAAAGACAAATGGCAAAAACGTATTTGCAGCCACTTTCTTGTTTGAACAGGCTAGGATTTCATTTCTTGATTCTTCCCAATGTAAAAGGCATTCAGCCTGGATAAAAGGAAAAAGGCCTCCAGGATTTTTAAAATGCTATAAAAATTGCCCACAATTCATTGTGACAGAGTAGCTTGCTTAAAAGCCCATCAACTCAGTTTCTATGCTACACATGGAGGTGAAAAATCAATCAACACAAACTGGGAACCAAAAAATAACACCATGATAAATAAATACTACATTACAAGTCCAGTTTAATCTCACTACTTGTGAAAGAATGGGAAATCCATATGCACAAAATGTATGGGACATGTCAAACTAGCATCACACAGCTCAAGTGCTTTTGGTGTATCACTGTCAAGTTAATAATCCTAAAATACTGTTTTGTAAGGTCAATAATAAAATTTCACAGTCCTGGCTTCAAGACTGCCAACTGGCTAGATCTCCACATCTCTTACTGCTTCCCAACACATTTCACTCTATTCCATCAAAGGACGGCCACCATTATGTTCTTTCTCCACCCACATCTTCAGTCAGTCCTGTCTGTCTACCTATCACAGATTGTGACCTCAACAACTTTCTTTTGTGCCCAAATTAAGGATTATCTCCACTAAGCATACAATCAAGCAAATGACAAGATCTTCTCTGTGCCTGTCACTGGGCTAAGGTATCATGAAGGCAAAGGGAAGGAAGTATGACTAGATACATAAAACACAAATCCTGCAAAGGGCTAATGCTGGAGTTCAAGCTATAGCTCTGAGAAACTATTCCAGATCAAGACCCTACATAAGTAAGGGCTTAGCGACACAGTGCAAAGAGAAAAGGAGTTAAAGCTTAGAGGACTACACTAACTTGTATATTCCAACAAAGATACATGTATATACAATATAACATAGTGGTCCCAGTCTCTTCCAAAAGGTGCTTTATCTCCCCCTTTGTGTTGGAAACTTTTCAGGGGCAGGGAATTATCATTTCTAGCACCGCAGTGCCTGTCACACTGGTAATCACACTGCAAGTTCTCAAGATGATTGTTGGTTCAATTTTAATGTGCCTCATCCTTTGCTCCTGCCAAAATGTACTTAAACCATTCAAAGTGTGGGTGGTTAGAGATGCTCAGGTGTATGGTCTAGTTTTGATGTTTACAGTTAATATAAGTATGTTCCTCAACCTCTGTTAGCATATGTACATTATCAGATTTACTTTTTCTTTTAAGTTGAAGAAACTGGAGTGAGAGCCGCCAATTCTCAGCATGGAAATTCCAGCATTTATTATGGCTTATCAACATTTAGAGAAGAGTGTATGGAAAGCTGGGAGAGACCAGGCAGTTTACCTATGGTTTCTACTCCATTATACCCTTGGAAAATAAGAAATTCAGTGAGCTTCCATGGAAATAACTTTACCTATGGAGACCCTCATTACTCCACAAGATTTAAGATTCATTGCCCTGTTCATGACAGATTGTTATGTATTTGTAAAGTGCAATGTCATGCGAAATCTTTGGTCATTAGACTTCATGTATTATAACTAACAAGTGACTTACATTCTATATTCTGTAACTAATTTAAAATTCTTGAAAATGGATGTGCAAAGTAAAGTTACTGGAACTATCCTTTGGTTGTTTGGGAATTGTTAGGTATTATTGTTTTTTTCTTGTTGCTATTTCTCTTATTTTTGTTTTTCTTGTTTTCAAAGGACTTATAAATAAGCACTTCCAAATTTGATATAAAGATAATTTTCTATATTATCCTCAGCAAATGACTTCAGAATATTCTTAGTAATGTTGAATCTCTGTCTGATAAAAATTAGTTTGCTGTGAATATTCTCACTGATCTGATTTTGTGATAATCAGGGTAGGCTAAACATTTGCTATATTAGAAACCATGCATGTGTCCCCAGACCTAGTTTTTCTCCCTAGGTCTGGTTTTTAGAATGCTGGTGATAAACTAAGCCTGATTTATTAACCATCCTCTATGGGAAAAGACTGTAACTTTGGGTATCTTTGGTCAACCTTAAGAGATATAGCAGGGGCATGGATGTGGCTTGGGTGGTTGGGCATCCATCTCCCATATGGAGGGCCCTGGGTTCGACCCCTGGGACCTCCCAGTAAAAATTTAAAAAAGAAAAATATATAAGGCATGTGGGCCACCAGGTCTCTTGCGCAGGTGCGCCGCCAGGCCCTGTGAGCAGGTGAGCTGCCAGACCTCGTGCACCGTCAGGCCCCATGAGCTGGTGAGCTGCCAGGCCCCTTGCGCGGGTGTGCCACCAGGCCCCACGAGTGGGTGCGCCATCGGGCCCCACGAGCCATGCAGCAAGATGATGACGTAACAGGAGAGTGATACAAGGGAGAGCCAAGATGAGACACACCAAAAAACCAGGAACTAAGATGGCGCAGGTGGTAAGATGCCTCTCTCCCACATCGAAGATGCCGAGGATTGAATCACAGTGAAAACAGGAGGAGAAGGATGAAAAGAGAGGGCAGGAAACAGACACAGAGATTGCCCAGCGAATGGACACAGAAATAGCAAAAACGGTGGGGAGGGTAAAAATAGATAAATGTAAATAAATAAATAAATCCTTAAAAAAATGTATAGGGGAGGAAGATATGGACTATATGTAGTAGTAATACTTTGACGATGCTTTTTCATGATTTGTTAACAAATATATCACAACAATGCAGGATGTTTGGGGGGGGGTTGTGATGTGTGGGAGCCCTGTATGATGTTATGCATGTTTGTTTTGTAAGTTCATGATGATTACAGAACACTTACAGTTTATGTATGTTCATGTATGAATCATATACTTCAATAAATTGTTTAAAAATAAATAAATAAAGTTATTTTTTTTAATTAGTTTGTTATTTTTTGAAAGGATCAGAAGTTATTTGGAGCTACACCTGATAAATGAAATGGATAAACAAATATTTTTGGTATAAATAAACCAAAATAAAATATTCCTCTTAAATATGGGGCAGATTTGTCTGTGTCATCTATAACCTGACTCAGCAGACAAAACCAAAAGGGGCACATCCGTGTGTTCTGTATTGGGAATGAAGGGACCAGGATCCTAAACCTACGAGAACAGTGTAACACGTAACTAAAATCATTTCCTTCTTTTTTTTCTTTGTATCCTAGAAAAGATCAGGAAATTATCCCTCTTACCTCAAAAACCTATAAAAGAGGAGGAATAATGTGATTTTTGAAGTAAAAACTCCACACTAAGTCACTGCAATCTGTGTCACGCACACTTGGGAATTTATTTTTTCTCCTCCAGAAAGTGTGCTGCAAAATGATGTTGGTTTCTTTCTAAGACGCTGGGGTACAGTAGCATTTGCCATCACTGCTTCATTTGGTAATGTACACTGATAGTTCTATGTTTAGCAATATTTTTATAGTATTTCAGATGTATCTGATCACTTTCCAAATGATTAGGCAATAAGACAATTGTTAGTGAGAAAGGGATAGTAAGACCATGGAAGGAGCCTCGGCGGCTACTTGGGCACGAGCAAATGAAGCATCTCATTCCACTCCCACTCCTGGCAGCAGACCAATCCAATGTCATGGGCAGAACCCAAACGGGTCCCACCAACAAGTTAGCCTCCCGCTTCTCTCACAGGTACAACTCTTTCTAAATCAATTTGTCATAATTTAGTCACAAATTTCTGTGTTTTGCATGAACAGACCCAATATTAACTTAGGTGTCAAATCCACCGAGGAAGCAGGTGCCTCATAATTGACAACTACGTTCTGCCCAACAGCCCTGAAGAATTAACTGTATTAAAATTGTTCCCAGCAGTCTGAGAGCCTCGAGACCACATGTGCACTCAGGCTAGTTCTTCGACGGATGTTTAGCCCAAGCATCAGCTGCCACACCCTTATCCATCAACATCCCAGAAGTCTCCTGCAGGGAGCAGGGGGGGTGGTCCACTTCAGTTAGTGAGCTTGCCCTCCCCTTCCTCTTCAACAGCTTCCAGCCTCCCCTGACTTACAGCGCTGACCCTCGTGGCCCGGTGAGAGGCAGCATGAGTGAGGCAGAGGCTAGCACTCCAGGAGTGACCACATGAAATGGAACCTTTGAGTTTTCCAGCTCAGCTGTAAACACTACCCATATTCAGGGCATCTTTGACTTCATGTCTCCAAGAAGTGCACCTGCAGGTCTCAGGTTCTCCATCTGGATCCATCCCTAGGGCAGCCCCCAAGTTCACATTGTGTTCTGACTCTTGAGGGATGGCCAAGAAGAGTCCTGAATTTGGAGCCTTGTCTGTCTGACACCAAGTTATGGCCTATCCCTAGACTCAACCCCACTGCCTGTCTGTCACTACCTGCCTAATAAGATATACTCTGCTCGGGGACCAAGGTCTGATCTATTGAACAAGCTTCCAAAGATCTGTGTGAAATACCAATTTGCCAATAGCATCTCACCTAAATTGAACATAATATGTGCCCTGTGAGCAGCAAAGAGATAACTTTACTCATTATGATGAACTATTATGCCCAGTAGAGAAGGGTGGGTTGATCTGCATTTATTCATGAGCATATTGCATACATTCCCTCACAGACCTGACAGGAATCTTTCTTTTCTATAAGTGTAATGCTATATTACCTGGCAAAATCCAGTCAGGTCCCTTTTTAGGCAACAGTATATATGAGGTGCCTGTTCCAACACGTGGCTCGGCAAACTTGGACAACAGCATTCTGTACCTTGGCACCAAGGTGACAACCGAATATCCAGCTGAATCCAAGTATTTCAAGTGTGTCTGGTTAAAGCACTTGAAAGGTTCTAACTCAGAACTTCAGAAAGGAAGGAAAAGGAGTGTGTGAAAAGGATCAAAATAATAATTTTACAGGTGTATTAAATATTTAACTATGATATCACAGTTAAACCCTGTATCCATTGTTTTATTCAAAAATATATATATTGGGCAAGAAACGTGTCAGACCCTGGGAAATAGTCCTGAGGGAATGAAAACAGAACAGCTCCCTGCCTTTGTGAAGCCCATAATCTAGTGGTGACGTGAATATTAAATAAGTGTTTAGTTATTAGAATCTGTAATCAGTTTCTTGGAAGGAAAAACACAGGTGCAAGCATAGAGTTTAGGAGAAGAGTCTGACCTTCATGAGGACCAGGAAGATCTTCTCAAAGAAGAAACATTTACCCCGAGACACCAAGAATGAATAGAATTTAACCAGACACAAAAGGTAGGGAGAAGCTCATTCCAGATAAAAGGAAGTTCATTGCAAAACACTGAAGTAGAAATGCATTTATACTGAGTTTGAGGAACCCTGGAAGTCATGTGAGCTGTGGCTTTGAGAACAATGAGGAGACTGGTACAAAATGCAGGCAGGAGTCAGACAATGCAGGGCCTTGACGCATACTGAGGATTTTATCCTAAATCTAATGGGAAGGATTGAGAATCTGTGGCTGGCAGGATCTCTGACTGCCCTGTGGAGAATGGGTTGATAGCAATCCAAGGTAGAAGCTGAGAGATCATCCAGGGGCTGGGGTGTTTCATTAGCACAACAGGTGAGAGTTGACAGTGACTTGAGCTGGGATGATTACAAAGGAAATAAAGAGAAAGTAGAGGGGTTAGAGACATACTTTAGAGGTAGAATCAATGACAAGGGAATTGGATTAGATGGTGAAGGAGAAGGAGTCATCACACATAATTTTAGGGGTGGTGGGTAGGGTCGGGAATATAACACAAACCTCTGGCTTGAGAAACTCTCAGGTTTCAGATAATATTTATGGAGACATGGAAATTAGGTTTGGGATTAACTACTAAATGGAGGAAAAAATAGAGGTTTAGGGGATAAAATGCCCACGAGGGGGTCTTCTTAGGTCAATTAAGGGTTCAGACTCTCAAGAGTATCATCATAAGCCACGCTTGGCTGCAGTATAGTCAGGATGTAGAAGAGGGACACAGCTTAAGAGCAGGTAAAGCCAAGAGTTGTTCTTTCGTGAGCAAACTTAAAGCAATACAACAACTCAAGTGCAAGGAGATAAGATCACAGATGTGGAATTATCCATGACTTGAGAGCTTCATGCCCATAGGAGCCAGTATCACTTTTATCCAGAGCTATGATGTCCACATCAGTCAAATAGAGTTGCTCCTAGTCCAGATTCAATTTAGCAATCAAGGGCCATTTATATCTTAAGAAATTCTGCCTAGAAATATAGTAGACCTCCTACACCTATCAGGTTTCCTGGAGAACTGAGCTAGCGGGTTAACCAAAAAGAACAGATTCTCAAGCAGCAGGAAAGGGGATATGATCAGAAGTGCAGCTCTGAACATGTATGCAATACCTGTGAGACAGTCCAATGGAGATGTCATGTTTGGCAAGTGAATATTTGGTCCTGTAACTCAAGTGAGAGAATTTGACTAGAAATAAAAATTGGGGAGTTTTTTGCATACGGATAGCGTTCAATGCTATAGGAATAATGATCTCATCCAGAGTGAGCATACAGAGTAAGAAAAGTAGAAGATCCAGGACAAAACCTAACTCGAATATTTAAAGATCTGACAGTAGAGGGGAACTGAAGAGGAGAGACTCAAAAAGCAGGAGAAAAAACCACGAGAGTGTCCTGTAGCAGAATCCCATAGAATAAACTGTCTTTTTGAATAAAAAGGATGTGCTCAACTTTGTGAAATGATGCTGAGATGAGGATTAAAAAGTATTCACTGGCTTTGCCAACCTAGAGTTATTGGTGACTTAGAGCATTTTTTAGTATGGTGAGGACAGCAGTCAGATTGAATTGAAGAATGAACTAGAAGAAACTGGAGATAGCATGTCTGAGCAACTTGTCTGTGAGGAAATTTTTATATATTATAAATTTTTATCCAGTTGTATAAAACAGTGGTGGTATCATCTTAGCACCTATTCCACTCTATAAGAATTTGTCATATTATACTTGCTTCTACTGGTGAGTGATTCATATTTCTGGTTTGCAGTCTTCCTCTAATCTAATCCATGCTTGCAATTTCTTTAGGGATCTTCCCATACCTTGCTAACAAACTGAAAAGGCTCCATGTTTTCCCTAGTGCTAAATTACCATAACAAAGAGGCTTGTGTTCTTGACCCTAGCAGGTGTCCTGATACAGCTGCTGCACTAACTGCTGCTAAGCCTCTCTGTATTGTGTGTTGACATTAACCACTATTACACTTGGTTTTCCTTGTGTTTTCTTCTTTTCTGCCAAACATAGCAGTCACTTTCGGGACTAGCTTTCCTCTCAAAGAGCACTAAGCTTCTATATTAGCCAGGGTTTTCTAAGGAAACACAACCTACAGAAGATCTATGTAAATATTATGAGATTTTTATTAAAAAGTATCTCACATGTGGGGATGGGCACATTTTTTATGGTTTTTAAAGGTTTTCAATGAATTCCTCTGGAGAAGCTGGTTGGCTGAAGTAGAGATGGAAATTCTCTCTTCTGACTGCTGAAATCATCACTTCCTTTAAAGCCTTCAACTGATTGGACAGACTTGTTTCATTGTTGAAGGCAGTCTTCTTGGTTGATTGTAGATGTAATCAGCCACAAATGCAATCCACTTACTGATGATTTACACCCATGAAATATCTTCCAGGCCAGTGCTTGCTTGACCAGGCAACTGGACACTATAAATTGGCCAAGTTAACACATGAACTTAACCATCGCAGCTTCCTAAACTTCTGGGAACACTGTATCCTTAGTTTCTCAGCCACAATAATATCAATGGCAAGACTTTTTGATGTGTTTTGATGTGTAAATATTTTATTAGCAATTATGCTACAGGCATTGCTCTACACACTTTCAGGTTCTTGCTATCCACCCTGACTACCATAATTGTGCTGTCCAACTGCCACCAACAGAACAGTCCAACATTATGACCAGATTTGGTCTAGCTGAATCCCTCAGTCTACCCTGACTGTTCAGTTATCAATCCCAGGAACCAGGAAATAAATATTAGTGAGTTCCAAACATTATGACAGTATGCTGCTATCAGTAGAAAAACTTTACTTACATGCACGACTGTCTTGCATACTATGAATATTATGCATATTCTAAAAATAGTGATAAGAAGATGAGATAAAATAAATGCTGATAAAATTTTTATTTATGTCCAGTCTCCACTTTCAAAAAGGTGCTCCTTTAACTTTCCTTGGTCTTTGTTTATCTTGCTCAGTTTTGAAGCCTTATATCTTATGTTCTAGAAAATTCTCAGCCATTTTCTCTTTAAACATTGTCTTTCTACCATTCTCTGTATTTTCTTTCTTCTTCCTGATATTGTATTATATGTGTGTTGGACTTTTTGAGCCTATCTTCTTTGTCTTATAAGTCTTCTTTTATATTTTCCATTTCTGTACCTTTGTGCTATGTATGGTCCAGGTGATTCTTTTTTTTTTTTTTAATAAATATTTTATTTATAATATCTTTATTCATAATGCCCCAAACTTGAAGCAACCAAACAGTCCAGCAAAAGGAAAATAGATAAACATTTTGTAACTGTTATTCGATGTCAAAGAACTCAATGATAAAAGCAGAGAACCACTGATCCACCTGACAGGCTTAACAAGTTGCAAAGCATTTTTTTGAGTTACAGATGCAGGCACCAAAGAGTCCATTTGGACTCCTTCCTCCCTCCCTCCCTCCCTCCCTCCCTCCCTTCCATTTATTTATTTATTTATTTTTGCTTTGGAATTCAAGGAATCACATTGTATTTTTTTAATTTTTAAAAGATCCTCAGATTACATAAATGTTACACAAATGATATAGGGATTCCTGTATACCCCACTCCCCACACCTCCCACACCCTCCCACATGAACATCCTTCATTAGTGTGGCACATTCATTGCAATTAATAAATGCATCCTGGGGCTTTGCCACTAAGTATAGACCATAGTTTACATTATAGTCTACACTCTCTCCCACACAGTTCTGCATGTTATGTGATGATATAAAAAGGCCTATATCTGTCATTGCAACATCACTCAGGATGATTCCCAAGTCCCGAAAAAGCCTCCGTATTACACCTGTTTTTCCTCCTCCCTGCCCCCAGAGCCTCCAGTGGCCACTGGCTCCACATCAATGTTGTCATTTCTTCCATTGCTAGAATCATAATATGTCTATAGTAGAATACCAGGAAGTCCACTCTAGTCCATAGCTCTTCCCCCAATCCCGAGGATTCTGGGATGGTGACATTCACTCCACTTCCAATTGAGAGGGGGCTTATATCGCATGGGGAAGATGGATCGGACTCTCTTGCTTGCAGTTGTAGACTATCTCAGTCTTGGGATGGCCTTTGTCCATCATCTTCTTCCCACCAGTTGTCTTGTGTGAGTCTAATGTGTTGTAGAGTTGATGTTGCAACTCCGCCGAGGTTCCAGGCCCAGCTGGCACATGGACAGCCCAAAGACTACAGTCTCTGAACGTACACTTACAAACTCCAAACCAAGTATAGGTTTAAATAGAAGGGACAGATGAGCCATATGCAGGAAAGACATAATTGAATCCAACTCTGTCACTCTCAGGAGCACAAACTCTAAAGTAGGGCCCACTGGCAAGGCACCAAACTCTGGAGCTATCTGCCCTGACCACAGGACCTGGGTGTCTCCAGGGCTATCAGGAGCCCTGCTATTTGGGGTAGTATCCACTTTGGAAGTCTATGAGATCGTGCTGAGATGTGCGTAAGTGTTACCTCTGGGATGACCTCCCGACTCGCTTTGAAGTCTCTTCACCATATAAACTTATTTGTCTTTACCTTTTCCCCCTTTTATTTAAGGTCTTTTTCCAGTTGCATTGCTAGTTGGTGCTTGGTAGCAATCCCTCAGTGCAAAGGAGGCTCATCCCTGGGAGTCATGTCCCATGCTGGGGGGAAAGTAATGCATTCATATGCTGAGTTTGGCTTAGAGAGAGGCTACATTTGAGCAACAAGGAGGCTCTCAGGAGGCTCTCAGGAGGCAACTCTTAGGCACCTCATAACAATAGGCTAAGTTTCAATTTCAAGTGCAAAGGCTCATAAGCCTAGTTATCCATATCAAGGGCTCATCAGTGGATCATCCTCCTTTACCAGTCACTGCCCCTGCACTTGGGGGACTGTTGCTGCTCCCTTGGAGAATGTGGCAGAGCTCGCAGGATGGGAATTCAATATTCTTTTGGTTATTGTGTGAGTCTCCATCTACTGTGACAATGTCTTATGAACATGTAAACATTTTCACATACCTTATGGGAGGAAGTTTCTCCTGCTTATCTGTATGAACGTATGCAGGAGAAACTTCCTCCCATGCATCCCCCATCACTGATACCCCACACCAGTTGTAACCCTTCTGTGATCCAAAGTTTCTTCAAAATTGAAGCCATTACAACATCTGAATACAATTAATAAGAAAATGAAACAATAGTGATAAGTTTAAATATAAGAGATAAAATACATAAAAATTTTAAAAAATAAAAATTAAATTAAATTAAATGATTGGGATATTTTTTTAAAATGAAAAATATTTTTTTAAATTTATTTATTTTTTTGACATTTTGCCTTTTATCACAGCAATATCCGGTGTCCTGTCTGTACCGTGGCACCTTCCCCCACTCATTCCCCAGTGTTTCACTATTTTTCATTTTGTTTTCAAAGAAGTTTTACATCACAGCAAAGTCACACACAGAATACAGGGGACTCTCATATACCCAACATCCTCCCCCTTTCCTATCCCCCCATAGTAATACCTTTTTATATGTGGATGGTACCTTTGTTATAACTGATATTCAAGTAGTGAAGCATAGCTACTAAACATGATCAATGGTTTACACTATGGTTTACATTTTAGACCATACACTTTTATAAATTTTGATGATATTTACCATATCTTGTGTCCATCATTGTAAGATCATGTAGAACACTTCCACTGCCCACTAAATACCCCCTGTTTGATCTATTCTATTCCTCCCTCCCTCTCTCCTCGGAGCCCACAGTGACCCCCTGGCTTCACTCTTTGGATGACAAGATTCCAGGTGATTCTTGATACTTTCTTTCTGTTCATTATTTTTTCCTCATGTGTGTCCAGTCTTCTATTCAATGTGTGTATTAATTTTTTTATTTCAATAACTAATTAACTAAGTTCTAAGAATTCTCAATGGTAATTTTTAATGTCTTTTTGTTTCATTATTTCTTGTTCTTGTTTTATCCACTCCTCTTACTATTTTTATCTTTTAAAGATATGGCTCCTGCTACTATTTTATCTTTTAAAGAATATTAAAAAATATTTTAAAATATTTTTCATGTTGTTCAATTTTCTCTATTTGGGAGTATGAAGAGTCCCAAACACGCTAAATTTATTGTGTGTGTTTCGTGATATTGATCTTAGGTACTCTGGGTTTCTTAGTTCTGAGGTTATCTGTTGTGTAAATAAATTCACAGTAGTTTTATGGATGTCCTAGCAATGTCTGTGTACTGCTCAGCACTCAGAACTTGTTAGTGCATCCCAGGTTAGAAACATCATTTTATGTCCCTAACTTCAGTTCATATTTATTTCATGGGATTTTATTTTTATTTTTTAAGGATATCTCTACTTGTGGCCTCTAGAGATTTCTCTTTTTCTTTTTTCCTAAAAAAAAAAAAAAAAAGTTGGGTTGAGTAGGGAAATGACTCAGAATCTCTTTAGAGCAACCCAACCAATCCCTATTCTAAGACAATGTTTTAAGCAGGCATGGGAACCAGGGAGCATGTGTCTGTGGTCTAAAAACTGGACTGGCCATTAAGAATATCTATTCTTAGCTCTGCTCTTGAATTTGAAATAGCCTGTGGTAAAAGATGCTGTATCATCTCTTTTATTGATGCTTCTCACTAACCTCGTAAGACTTTTCCCTCCAGGGCAATTTGTTGGGCTTTTTTGTTGTTGTTTGTTTCTTCAATATTTTTTAAAATTTTAAAAAGATACTTAATTACATAAATGTTACACAAAAAATATAGGGATTCCCATATGCCCCACTCCCCACACTTGCCACACCTTCCCACATAAACAACATCCTTCATTTGTGTGGCACACCCAATGCAATTTGAAAACATATTTCTGCTCTAAATGTGGCTAAGTGATTTTAAACCCCAAATTCTCTAAAACCTTAAAACAAAGATCTTGACTAAAAAAAGAACTACCTAATTATGTCCTTACATCCTTTTTTCCCCTTATCATTCTGCAAACACAAAAGGAAACCCATTTCTTTCATCTTTTTCCCTAGATTTCATTAACCAACACTTAAAAAAAGGATTGCTTTCTTTTATGCCCTCTCTTCCGATCTCCACGAGTGTCATAGTCTCAAATTAGAATTAAAATTCTAATAAGAATTTGACCTTAAAACACTATGTAAATCCTTTTTAAAAACAGATTTTAAGGGTCAGAACATTGTTTATAAAGTTTTCATTGAAAAGCACTTTCAAATGTGTAAGGAATTTAAGTATGGGACAAAAAAATCACATCTAAAAATGCATATAAAGTTAATAATTGAATCTAGCAATGTGGGAAGAAAATCATATGTACTAAAAATGTGGATATCATAGTTATTTTTATAAAATAGCAGCAATTAGGTTTTTAAAACTTAGCATCAATGAAATAATAAATGAGAACAATTAGGGTACATTTTCTTCTATGCCATAGCTGTGTATTTATTTTGGTAGGAAAATGTTTTTTTCTGTATTATAATATGTGTTGATTATGTTTTGTTACTTTTCTTAATGGTGTGAGTCATGAGTTCATCTACTATATTCTTTCACCCAAATGAAATTATTAGACACCAATAGATCTGTATTTTCTTAAACACGTTGCTTCTCTTGAGTGATTTGGAGAATGAGAGTGAGAGGCCAAGAACAAGAATGGACTGCTAAAATCTAGTTTAGAAAGGACTGAAGAGAGACTGCTTTGGTTTGATCCAGACAAGTAGCCCTGACCAAATATTTTGCCAGCAGAAACATCATTTAAAAATCCACAATATGGAATGAATTTAGGAAACATAGCAGATTAAAGATGTGTGTTTATCACAATTTCTTTCTCAACCATCTCCCCCCACCCTCCAAATGATTAAAAATTTACAAGATAAAGAGAATGTATGAGGAAACAAAGACTGTACTTGATGTCAAATAACTGGAAGAAAGAAAGTGGATGAGCAAATGAATGACAAATGACTTGTCAGAGTAGAGGCTGAAACCCAAGGTCCTGCATAGGAGGATACTGATGAAAAGAAAGTCATTCTGCAGAACCCTGAAAAAGCATAGGGTTTAGAAGCACCAAATACCATTGAAGGTGGACTGAAGAGACAGGTTAAAAATGAGGGGGCATTAGTCAGAGTCTGTGATGCAAGTATTTATACCAAAGGTCCCTTCTCCATCTCATTCAACTGAGCAAGGGTTCTTCCCCAAAAACTGAAAAGAAAACAGAGGTTTTCTCTGAAAACATTAATCTAGGAGGGTAATACGTACAGTAGAAGTTGAATGGAATGTGGGCAAATGCCACTGAACAATGAAAATCCCAGCTCCCTTACCTGGCCTTGTTCCCTTAATTCTGGAAGCCTGACAAGTCAGAGACTAGAATATTCTTTTCTGGATAATCTGAAAATCTTCTGAGAAAATACTTCCACAAAATAATTTGGGGAGGTGAACAGATGTGTTTGCAACCTGATAGTGAAGCCCAGTAGCTGATAAACTGCATCCCCAGGTCCTCTCCTCAAATAAACACACACACATTTCAAAATATGACTTGACATCCGAGGATTACCACATATTTGAATGAAGTCTTCAACATGAAGGAGAGAGATCAAACACAAACAAGAAAAAGGATCTCTAAGGATACAGAATAATTAGATTTTTTTTTGGAGGTACCGGGGATTAAACCCGGCACCTCATACATGGGAAGTAGGTACTCAATCACTGAGGTATACCCACTCCCCCAGATTAATAGTATTTTATAGAGAAGCAAACAAACAAAAAAGAACAAGGGAGGACAAAATTAGGAAGTATCACTGGAAAATTTCTGGGAGCTGAAAACAAGTCTATAGTTGGAAAGGGCCACCAATTACCCAGCAAAATGAATGAATGAATCAAAGGAAATCAATCAGAGTTCAAAACACCAGAGATAAGCAGATGATCCTGAGAGTTTATAGAGATTAGTTACAAAAGTTCACACACAAGGAGTCAGGTGGCATTTTATTTCTTAAAATAAAATAAATTTTATTTCTTAAAATTTATTTCTTAAAAAAGGATGTAAAAGACAATGCCTCAGTGCCTCTAAACCTCTGAGTTAAAATGATTTTCAATGTAGAATTCTATATCTAGCCAATATTGCAATCAATAATGATTATAATAGAAGGGTATTTTCTGACATGCAAGGACTCAAAATTTTACCATCGAAATATTGTTTCATATGTAATGAAGACATATCTTGAAAAACAAGGGACAGTATATTACAGTGATTAAGGCAAGGACCCTGGAATCAGGGTGCTGGTTTGAATTCTGAATTTTCCGCTTTCTAGCTGTGTGACATTGAGCAAGCTATTTAACCACTATGTACCTCAGTCTCCTCATCTGCAAAATGGGGATAATAACAGTACCTACGCCTCATGAGTATACAAGGATTTAATGAGTCCATACATAAAAATAGTACCTGGCACATAATATATGCTAATTAGTATCATCATTATCTTTATTACATCATAGAAGATACTGATTTGGTTCCTAAGATACAGGAAATTCTACACAGGGGCAGAAAAGGGAACTCCCAGATGACAGCTATATGTAAGCTCTAGACAGCAATGCATACTAGACTAGGGGGGCAAAGGGCTCACGAGTGAGGTGTCCAGAGGAAAAGTAGTTCTGATGCAATATTTGGAACTTTTAGCACTTGGAAAAATTATTTGAGGCAAGTGACAAATCTTTGTAAGCATTTGGAGTATAATAGCCATAAGCATATAGAAAACACCATTTTTTAAAATTAAATGCAATCTTTAACTTTAGGAAAAAACTGTATGAAATATAGTCATAGTATTTTACTTGGCTTAGTGGTAAATAATAGTTCCCTAGTCACAGAAATGCAAACACCAACTAATGATTTAACCCAACATGGTATTATAATTATCATGAGAGTATATTGAGAGGGTGTGGGTGGTAGGCAGTAGAAGTCAGTAAGAAAGGTAAGTCCTCAAGTACGTAATAGGAAGTCAACAGATAATGTCTCAAATTGACAAATCAGTAAGCACCAACATAGGATTATTATTTAGGGATATGGAAGTAAATATCTTGGTACATATATTATTTTGCAAATGTGCAAGTATATTCGTGGAATAAATTCATAGAAGTGGACTTTCCGGATACAAGTAAGGTTTAAATTTTGTTTATACACTGAGATAAACAGTTAAACTAAAGTCAGATTTTAATTTGGTAATTTAAATGAAGATCTGCAACAGATCCATACCCATTTTCAGCAAAATGAACATTTTATTGAATGTTGATCTAGCGTCCAAGTGGATTGTAAACGTAGGAATATTTTATTACACCCATCTCTGAAGGTAAAGGAAAATACCTTCTACTTCACTACCCAAGATTTTGATATAGAAATTGAGATTCTACTTGTCCACTCCTTTTTTTTGACCTAGCTTATATATGAGCATGATTGTTTATCAGACCTAGAGATAGGTTTTCCAATTACTACCTGCAGAAATATTTGTAAGCAAAAGCAAAATGTGATTGATTTGCTCACACCCAAGGGCACTTCTCCTTTGACATTGTTCTTCTTCCTTCTGTCCTCTGTGCATAGCTGAGTTTTTAGGAATTGGCACAATTCCTTCTCTCCTCCCTTGCCAACCAAGACTCCAAGCCCTTGGATCAATTCCAGAAAAATGCCCCCAAATTTAAATCATATCTTTTTCCCTCTTAAAAGATAAGATGCCAAATGTAATGAGTTGACAATTTTCAGTTTCAAATTGAATAAGATACTCAAGCAGGCGTAGCATAAAGGATACCCCACCTGGTTACAATAAATTTATTGTTTAGGCAGTTTGCGTTTTAATTTTTCAAACTGCGATGCATATGCCATCCCATAAATTTTAATAACAGACTCTGTGGGCATCGTGGCTACATCCAATATGCCCTGACCGGATTCTAGACCCTTTGGTAAACAGCATATGGTCTAAGAATTAGGTAAGCCACGAATTCTCTTCGTAGTCTAAATGGACACAGTCTTTCTTAGGTCTTAAGATTTCCTAATCTACAAAGCTCAGCAAAAGAGCTGAGGTGATGAAGATGCATATAAACTATATTATATAAACTACGTGATAGAATTGGAAATAGCTACATTATTGACTTTTCACCTCAGTGAAAAAAAAAAGAAAGTGGTTTTCCTTTAAAGTCCTTGAATACATCCTTAAAAAGAAAATAATTATTCAATCTATACCATAATGTCTATACAATAAAATAACATGAAATGTCATACCAGAATAGCCAGGTCCATGTGTTTCTACTTCAGAGATGTCAGTGGCTTAAAGCTTTGATTTTTAAGGAAACAATGATGGTTTGGAGGTTATGGTATTTGTCAGATAATAGCTAGATTATTAGAGAGTTGATGATCTTAGCTTAAGCTCAATTCCTTTTAATACTCAGGGGATTCATTAGCTGACCAACAAAGCAAAAACTGCTCATTGTAGATACTAATAAAAATCTTAAATTACATCTCCATTATAAAAGGATAATTGTTTTACTCTGTGTAAAGAACAGAATAATCAACCATTTGTTTGTGGGCTTTGTTTTGTTTTGTTTTTAGCAAACGCATGTTTTTAGAAAAACCTCATGGTTGACTCAAGTATCTGCATCAAGATTTAGGTAATCCAAAATAATAAATAAATGTATAAGCCTCTTATATTTCTTCTTAACATTTTATATGACACTTTACACAGAAAAAAAATTTTTAAATGTTTTAAAATGCTTTATTTTCTAAAGCATTTTTATTCCTCTAGAAGACTTGCACATGAAGGAAAATATCCTAGATGGCACTGAAGACCCTGCCTGATATTTAAAAATCAGCATATAAATTAACCACAAAGTGGGAAATCCACTGGTGGAAAATTGAGGACGAACATTATCTTTTTTTTTTTTTTTTTACCGGGAGGTCCCGGGGATCGAACCCGGGTCCCTCCATATGGGAGACGGACGCCCAACCAGTTGAGCCACATCCGACCCGAGGACCAACATTATCTTAACAGAATAGAGGAGGAACTCTGTCTTAGGCCTTTAATGAACCAATTTATAATCACTGGGATTTCAAAAAAAGTAATGACTTGATCCCTCATACAAATTGATAACACATTTATCATCCTTTCTTGGTGCCAATTGCAAGCAATGCACTGACATAGGTAGTAGACGCATTCCTTATTCTGTCTTCCTTTGTAGAGAGAAAGGCATTTGGTAGATGAGTCCATACAGATAACGCTGCCAATTACTATTATATAATGACCTCAATATGCCACCCAGTCATTCAGTGGGATCTTATAACTCAAGGTTCCTTATTCTTTGTTAATTGCAAACAAATCTGCAAATCATCAGGATTCCCATGAAATTGGGCATCCTTCACCTTCCTGGGAATCTTGAACTTCAGGATGGCATATCTCTTGGTTGTGGACCTCTCTAAGTATCTGTTTGGCCAGTAAGGCATAACACTGAAGGAATTACAGGGGAAGGGGCAATTTTCATTACTACAGCTTGACAGGTAAAATTAATGACATTTTCTGCAAGGATATATGTGTGCACATATATCCATAAAAAATGTGCCATATCTGTAACCCCGTGTGATTTTATCTTTCTGCCCTCTTGCCTACAGGTTAATCTGCTGAGAGTGAAATTTGCAGTTTTGTAGGCTCATTCTCTGCCAAGCATTAAAGCACAGCACATTATCTCATTTAATATCACCACTTTAGGAGAGTAAGTGCTCTTATAATCCATATTTTATAGAAGAGAAAACTGAAGTGTAGGGTTAAGAAAACCCCAAAGTTCTCAACAAGGCTTTTAGCAAGGGTCAAAAACAATTCTGGGGGACATAACAGTACTTACCATCCCAAACATCACTGCATTTGAGATGGTTACAAAATGTAGTTTCCATACATTTCCTTGTTGATACTGTAGATTGTACCAGTATTCAATGACAATGTTTTTCCTTTTTCTGGCTGCTGCAAAAAATAAATGTAAATGTACTGCCAGATACTAGTCCAGGGGTTAGCAGGGCCCACGGGCAGAATTTAGCCCACCACATACTTTTGTACAGCCTGCATGCTAAAAATGGTTTTATATTTTTAACTGGTTGGAAAAAAAGTACAAAGAGAATAATATTTTGTGAATCGTGAAAGTTATATGAAATTCAAGTTTCAGTGCCCATATATAAGGTTTCATTGGAGCACAGCCATGTTCATTAGTTTACACACTGTTACGGCAGCTTTATGCTACAACAGCAGAGTTGAATAGTGCAATAGAGGCCATATGGCCCCCAAAGCCCTTCACAGAAAAGGCTTGAAACCCCTCTTCTGGACCTTTCATGTCCAAGGCCCTCCTCTCCTACTCAACTTTATGCCAACTGTACTCTTCTCATCTTCCACACATCACTTTCATAGCCATGTGATTATGAGAAAAGTCAGTCTCCTAAAAGCCAGAGCCCATGTTTTCTATTTCTGGCCCATGAACTTAGGGAAAAATCCCTTCTTTTCGTTGTCAGTTTCCTCATCTAAAAAATGGGACTAATAATATTACCCTTGCAGTGTGATAATGGAAATTAAATGAAATAATAAAGATAAAAATCACTTAGTTCAAAGTAAGAACTCAAGAAATGGTAATTGCCATGAGTAGTAGCTCTTTCTGTGGTATTCTGCAATCCTTTCATCTCCTAGTATAGGGCAGAGCTTATTGTAGATGCTCAATTAAACAACACATTTTATTAATATGGAATTGTAGAAGTGATTAGGATTCTAGAATCAGCAGGCTTAGACCCAATTCTCAAATCTGTCACTTGGTGGTTGAGAGAATTGGGGCCAATTTCTTACCTTCTCTGAGTTTCAGCATCTTCATTGTTAAACGGGCCATGTCATCTGCCTGGCTTCTCTTTGAAGGGCATATCAAAGAATCAGGTTCATCTTTTCTTGGGATGGTACTGGGGATCAAGATTCCCATTCCATGATTTCTAAGATCCAAGCCCTTTGCACCATAGTAACTCCTGAACTCAGCTTTACAGCTTGCTACAGAAAATCTCATCCAGGAATTAGGCATCATTTTGAAGAGGCTGTTCTATATCTCAGTGCAATTTCCTACTTATCCACTACAAACTATCCCCTGCTTTTATCAGATTGCAACTGACCTAATTTGTAAAGGCTCCAATGAAAAGAGGTTCATTAAAAGCCTTCACCTCTTTAGCAGCTTCTCTTTCCTCTTGAAATGATCTAGGTCAGAATGGACAAATACAACCATCTGGGAAAATTACAAAGCTTCTGAAGGGAGCTTGCAAGGAGTGATGTTCCTAAGGATTGGTAACAAGGCATGCACTGGCTAGGAGTGAGGTTGAGGATGCTTCCATGGGTAAAGGTACTTTAAGAAATACATGACAAAATGTAGGAAAGGGTTTTAAGCACCTACCACTTTGAATTGATAAGAAGTGTAATTCATGGGACATTTTATTTTGACTATGGTGCTTGATGTAAAAATAAATACAATCAAACCATTATTGATAATAGAACCAAATCAATATTTATTGAGTCTTCTATGTGCAGAACACAACAGCCTGGAAAACTGTATAGCAAATGGGTATTTCTACAATAATGCTGCAAATCAAACAACTTCAAAATCTCGGTGGCACAAGACCACAGCATTTACTTCTTGTTCACAAGTGAGGCGGCCAGGTAGTCTTCACTTCAGGCAGCGTTGGTCTAGGCGGCTCTGTCTCACATGTCTCTTATCCTCTTCCTCGGCCTGGCAGACTAACCAGGGAAAGTCAGTCTCAAAAGAAGGACAGAAATGCAAGAGGGAGGTCGCTTAAAGGTTGAGGCTCAGGACTGGTACACTTTGGCCCCATTCTCAGCAAGCTATTTGGCCAAATCCAAAGTTAAGGGGTAGAAAAATATCCTCTGCCCATGATGAGGCCACAGTAAATGGATGCAAGGAGGGGTAAAGAATTCAGGCCAATATTTCAGTCTACCACAGAGTCATAGGACAAGATAGCCTCCAGGAACCCAGGAATCATCTAGCTTAACCCTCAAATTTTAAAGATAACTCTGAGTACCAGAGAAGTTAAATGACAGCTAGTAAGAGGAAACATTTTTTGTACCTTGATGAATCATACATACTGTAATCTGCCTTCTAAAGAAATAGAAGCTTACAAAGTTTTGGTGAAGTCACCCACCAACTACAACACTTGGTTTGTAGGCTTGGTTGACAGTTTATGGAGCTGAGTCAAGAAGGAAATTAGGAAAGTATAAATGGGAGGCAAGAAGAGAAAGCAGATATAGGGACAGTATCCTGGTGTCCAGCTTTGATAACAGAACCAATCATGGGAACTATGATTCAAGACAGAACTTAAGTCCTTTGTACAATTAAGGAGAAAGACAAAGATCAAGTCCTGTAGAAAATTCAACAAGAGTGTTTGAGAGGAGAAAAGTCCTTCCTCATCTCTGATATCCTTGGCCTCTCTCTGCCTACTTGCACAGTCCTTCCCATTATGGGTAGAAGAATGACTTTATCACATTTAGCCTTCCCTCTTTCTCTTGGTAGTCATTCTACCCTCTAAGACAGGGTTCTTAACAAGGGGTCCATGAGCTTGAATTAAAATTCAAAAAAATATTATTCTTGTGGAGACATGTTGGTGCGGGTGTGAAATATTTATTAAATAATACATAGTATAGTGTGGACTTAGTAAGGGGTCCATTGTTTTCAACTAACTGGCAAAGGGGTCCATAGAACAAAAAAGGTTAAGAATCCCTGCTCTAAGAGTATGTGTTCTGCTCCCCTCTCTCCTTCGTGGTAAAAATTAGAGTTCCTGAGGGTAGGCTGGTTTGATTCCAGGATTATATATTAAAAAATCCTTTTGCCTACGAATATAAGCCAATTTTTCCACCTAATTAGAAGTAGAGTGCAATTTTTAGGCACCCTTAAAATTACAACATACAGCATGGAGTCTAGGTTCAGGCATCATAAGAAAAGGCACAATGTTGTAATTGTGTAAAAGATTAGAATGAGATCACAAACTGAACTGAGAATTTAACCCAACGGCTTCTCTAAAATTGTGAAAATTGATGCTCAGGGAAATGAAGCTAACAGTAAGTGACTGAACCATTGGAAGTGATTGAATATGTATTCCCATTGCCCAGAAACAGTCTTAGATACAGTTCAAGGAGCTGGGTACCCTCAAAGGTGAGGCCTGAGTGGTCCCAGTTCCAAGAGCAAGGAATGCAAGGACATGGAATTCCACAGACTCATTCCAGTTCTAAAATGAAGTTTTACTTTGCAGTCTTTTTACCACATGGTATTTTATATTTATTTTAGAATTGTTCCCTGGATGTAGGCACAAGGATTTTTCTTTCCCAGCTCCAGCTGAAAGTCTGCCTCATTCTTCTTAGCTCTTATCTACTGCTCCGTCTCATCTCTGAATATACCACCACATGTCAAACAGCTAATCCTTCCTTGAATGCACCATATTCTTTAACACCTCAATGCTTTTCCACCTATTGACCCTTCTGCCTGGGATTGTCTTTCTACTTATTCTTTGAGACTTAACCTCTACATTATCTCTTATGAGTAATCTTCTCTGTCCATCCTCTCTACTGCCTCTATAACTACAGGTATCTCTCCCTACAATATCACAGAGGAGCTGGGAATTTTGGTATTATCATACTGTATTGTCATTTTTTAGCATGTACCTCAGGGAATTATGACCCATATAAGGGTAAAGGCAACCTTATTCATCTTGTAAATATAGAACCTAGAGGTATCTAATAAAGTCTACAGTGTAAATGTTCATTGAATGAATGAAAAGAAGGAAGGCAAAGAGAGAGGGAGGGACAAAGTAAAGATCTACAAATTTCCTATTCCTTGTGCTCAGTGAACTCTTCTAGTTTCATTTCAGGGAAAGAAGTCTCTTTCATTTTATGAATTTTCTAATATAGTCATATCTTCCTATTTCATTTTCAGAGGGCTATTTTTTCTCTTCTGTCATCAAGTATGAGAAGCACATGTAAATGAGAGACAAAGTCATTGGGGCTAGAAGCTATACAGACATTAGAATGGAAACACAGTTCCAGAGCACAAGTGAGAGGAAACATAAAGAACCAGCATCCAGAATAGATGTCCTGGCCAGGGTTGGAGTGTGAAAGGCCCCATGCTTGATGGGTAGTTTGTCTTGCCTGAAAAGGCAGAGAATCAGGGAAGAAGAATTGCTGAAATCATGCCATAGTAGTGGTAATTCTTCAAAAGCCTGAGGATAAAGACTGGGCCACAGAGAAGGCGACTTAGGCCAACTTGCATATATCATGGCTAAAGACCTAATATTTAATAATCGTAGCAAATTGACTATTAAATCTCCTGTGCATGTGACCATATTATTTATATTATCATTTAATAATAAAATATTATTATTTTTTCGAGTGAAATTATTGGCTATCATTAAAGCCATTTGTACCACCAGTAAATTATGTTTTGTTTAGTTTTGGTTTTTGGCAGGTACACAAAGGCTTATATTTGCATTTCATAGCTGAGATTCAGACTCACTAAGTACTTCTTCATGCTAATTCAAAATTGGGCTTGGATCCTGACATAGATACATAATAAGCATCTATACTTAACTGTAATTCATGAAATTTCAAAAAAGACCTTTCTGCTATGTACATTATCCAATATTTGGTCTGTAACCAGAGCATATTAAACTAGATGTAACACAGTTAACATCTAGTTTAAGAACCTGAAATCAAATAACTATAATATTTTACTTATCTAGAAGTCACCACACCTACAATCTCTATCTAAAACACCATCAAGAAGTTGAAAAGATAAAAGTTTTTCCACGATTAGATGTCATAAAATTTGAATGCTAAAGCTGATGTACTTTACTTATTTAAATGTCCCTCAGGGCCTCACTCAGAGCCGATTTATTAATACTTATATTCTAAGTAAAATTGTAATCAACTTAGCTAAATCACTTTTCAGCTAAGAGAAAATAATCAGCAGCAAAGTATAAAGAGGTGCAGCTGGGTAGGAAAAGTGAAGGAAGGCACACTAACAGTACAAAGAAATGGCAGCAAGAGAGTAAAGATCAAATTCAAACACAAAAACTAGGCCAGTGAGTATCTGCACAAACAGCTGTGTCCATACCAATAGATCCTTCAAAATATCTCTGTATGACATATAGTTCAATAATTGATGTTAATAATAATGATAATCCTACATCACAAAAAATAATTAAACTATATTAGTCCCTAGTACTCTGCTTTTTAAAAAAAGAGAGAAAAAATAGCCTCTCTTAAAGTTTGTATTCAAATCATTAAAATTAATCATGGTGTTGTCCTTAAAGAGGCAAATTTTGTGATTTTCAAAAATGACCCCATTAGTTCCTTACATATAAATGTGAGCTAATATTTGCCAAATCACCTAACACACTGCCTGGAATATAGAGGGTAATCATTAAATATTGGTTCAATTTGCTACTAATGATTTTTAAATGGAGAAAATAATCTACTAAAATTTATTTCCTTCATTTAGTTTTCCATTAAAGCATTGTCTTAAAGTTTGGGAAAATGCATCTGTTATGATTGTCAGTAAATATCACAACTGAAATTGATCTATTTTAGAGAGACTTGAGCTGAAGCTTTGTCATATTCTGTTCTGTATTCTGGTGAAGAAGATTCCTTTCAGCAGGAATAAAAATGATTTTTACCCAAACATTAGCCAAGAAAAATCCCCTGAAAGCCATATTCTGGGAAAGGTTCTAAACTCTTGATAAAAAAGCAATCAAAATCAAAATGCCAGCTCCCAGGGTCAAGGACCAATGCGTCACCCATTGAGAGGCTCTCTGAGCTTCATTGCACAGCAATGTCCTTTTGAATATAACATTGGGATTTAAAGTTCCACTTAGGTACTTGTGAAGCTGATGGAGCTGCACTGAACATTTTTCTCGTTTATAACATTTGCTTTTTTCTCCTCTGATAGAAAATGATATGATGACATTTTGCAGACAGAGGAACGATGCAGAGAAGAAACACAATTCAGGGTTTAAGGCAATAAAGCAAACTTTTAATCTCACTTTTGAATTTAAGTACCAATAGGTTTGGTGCTCTACTAGATTAAGGATTTACAAAAATACCTAGGTCCATTTTTAAGGTTATAGCATAATGGAAAAGTCCGTTAAAACATTAAAATAAATGAATACTGATTCGTTTCTAAAAGGGCTCAAATAAACACGCACTTAAAGAACAACACCAAGCAGGAAAATATAACATAATTATCAACGGAGATAATCCTAGAATAAATGAAGACTGCTACTCTAGAGTTACACGTTTTATTCAAGCTATAAAGTCAAATAGTTAAAAAGCTTGGGCATGGAAACTTGATGGCTCTCTGGCTCCACCACTTAATACCTCTGTGGACTTCAGTATTCAGATGTGTATTACAGTTTGCACATCTGTAAATGGGAATAATACTGACTTTGCAGGATTGTCATAAAAATTAGAATGAATATATGTAAGCCCCCAATAAATGGTAGCTCTTACTACAATCTCCTCCTTGGAAGATACTGCTATAATACTTTTAGCTAGATCTCCCCGCCCTGGACTTCCGCCCAGGTGAGAGCTTTCCAACCTACTGAAGATAAGTCAAATTATACTTTTGGAACCATACATATGGAGCTAAACCATCAACTTTTTTCATCACCTCTGAAACAACTTTCTTCAGACTCCCCGGGTATAGGGTGACCTTAAAATTTGGCATGTGCCCTCCACCAACATCAATTGTTTCTGAAAAGGCCAGGCAAAAACAGATGCTTTCTTCAGCTATTATCCTGGTCAGGGTCGGATATTGAGGATGGAGGTAAATGGAGAGTGGGATGTGATTACAAGCAACAGTCCCTGGGCCTGGGCAAAGACAGCAAAAGAAACTGAAGCCATGTGAGGAACAGGGCTAAAGGGAGGGAGGGAGGCTGGTGAAGACCTGTCCTGCCATCTGGGGTGCACACAGCAGCCTTAGGTCTCCCTGCAGTCTTCCGCCTTCTGACATAAAGAGGGAGGAGTGAAGCCACAGAAACATCCCCGTGGAAGGTGAAAGGTCAGGCCATCACCTAGACATTTAGGACTACCTAAATTAAAGGCTGAATGTTTCACTGTCTAATTAGATATTTGGGGCCCAAGCCACATGGATAATGGCCAAAGAGTGCTTATGGGAGCACATGACAGGCCCCCAACCATTGCTCCCTTGTTCAAAATTTTAATGTGAAAATGAAAAATGATGTTCTCCAAGAGGATATGTTTTCATCTGGAGCTTAGATGTTTCAACAAAAATCCACATGATCCCTCCAGTTTAAGGGCATTGGTCTTTTTCTCTGTAGCCATTGCAGTCTTCTTCCTACCACTAGAATGGAAGTGCCTAATCTATCTTGTTTATCTACATTCCCAGCTCCTAGAACAGCCTGGAGCATATTTAGTGTTTAGTATATAACTGTTGAATGAATGAATCCTGACCTTGTCCACCAAGTTGTATTATACTGCCACAGACTCCATCCAAGAAGAGAATTTTCTGTGGGTGGTATCTCTGGGCAATGTGAGTCCTAACGTGCTTATATCCCAGGAAGATGTTGACCATACATTAGTTCATTAACCCTTAGCAGCAGGGCACTGAAGAGGACAAAGTACATTAGTCCAATGTTGTACTAAGGAAACAGAGACCTAGAAAGGTAAAGGGATGTGGGGGCATCTTCAATCAATGAATCCATGTATGAAACAAGAAGAGGATAAAACAAAGTTATTAGCCTCATGGCCAGGAGCAAAGTAAAGAAGATGCCCTTTCTTGGTGTTAGCATCTCAAGGAATTATGAGCACTACAGAAAACTGTAGGTCAAACTTCTGGGTGTTTCTGTAAAAAACCATAAAATTTGATCTAAGGAGGCACATTCACTTTAAGATCAGTTCCAACATAGATTATTTAAAGCATAGAAGATCTCAATTGCAATGAACTCTATATGAACCTATCAGGAAAACACAAATCTCAAATACTTTGGATTAAAAGAGAACCTGGAAAACAAGTACAAAGTTTTTACTAGATTAGCACAAAGAAAAGTAAGCCGAGTTAGTCATTTGAGAGATTAGGTGAAAACAGAGAATAAGTTAATTTTGCATTATCGATGGAATTAAGCACATGGCCTTAATTGATCATTTAAAAGAACACTGGACTGGGAGCTGGATGATCTAAGTTCAAATTCTGGGTCTACAACTAAGAGGAGTGAGAGTTACAAAATCACTAAGCATCTCTGAGCCTTGAGTCTCCACATGTAAAATGAGGATTAATATCCCCATGTGCCCTAACTAGAGAGAAGGAAAAAGAATAACAGCTGTGTACAGCAGGGGATGCATAGAGAGACTGAGAGGTGATGCTTTGTTTGTTTGTTTATTATTATTATTATTATTATTAGAATAATGAAAGTGATCTAAGAATGACTGAAGTGATGAATGCACAAATATGTGATTATATCAAATACCATAATTGTACACATTGGATGGTTTTATGCTTTATTAATATGTATCAATAAAATTGATTTGTTAAAAAAATAAAAAAGAGGAAAACAAATCCCCATGTACCTTAAGAGTGTTGATGCACAATTAAGATAAAACATATGCTTTATCTTTGGAATATCTAAAGAGCCCTACAAGTGAAAGAGGAAATTATTTTAAAAGAAAATGTAAAATATAACAGTACTTAAATAATGATAAATAATTGCTGAATCAAATGACTTATTTTTGAAGTGGAAATTCAAATATTCAAATATTAATTTTCTATTTAAATTAAGAGTTCTAGGTAAGCATATAGATTTTGAATTGCCATGCTTTGCCCTCCCCTTCCTAAAACAATACTATCACCATCATAAATACACAAACGAGATGATCTCATTTTACTGATCTTGGGATTAGCACCCATATTTTTAAAGGCTACAATGCATTAACATAGAATCTCCTATCGTTTTGAGAAAGCAATTATTGATATCACCATCTAATAGGTAGGAAAGCAGAAGCACAAAGATTTTGGAATGACTTGCTCTCCCTATGGATCCAAAGGGCCAGTAATGACCAAGAAAGGACAATGCTCATTTTAACATGTACATTGGAGACAGGGGAAGGTTAATCTATTTGTATTATTTCTAATGCTTAATCAGGTGGACTTGGTAAAGTAAATCTCTAGTACTACAGAAGTATGTGATTTAGGATCCTAAAACATGACAGTAGTCTACAATATATACATACACATGCACATCCCAAAGTAGATGAGCCATGTTTAAGTTACTGTCGGCATGAGTCATATATCTTTCTTTTTGAGCAACATTTTGTGAAATGTTTGTTCTTATATTTCTAGGCTTCAGTAAGTCCAGGAGTTATTTTTTCTTTTCCCACTCTTTCATTTTATCAACATTTCTTGAGAAAATACTGTTACCAAAAAAATATAAAAAACCTCATTCGATTGTTTAAACGGCCCTTGAACCTTTGGACCTATTGCTTATCAGCATCATAAAATGCCTGAAGAGTAAGCTGGCTTTAGAAGAAAAATCTTCCTTAAAAAATTTCAAGTGTCAGGAATGTTGGTTTTTCCCTCAAGAACTCAGCTTGAGCTCACGCCCTTAGGGTTATTCCAACTTCTCGACCTCAGGAAAGTACCAGAGGATACCAACCTGGGTGCAGGTGTTGGAATCATGATAGCCTGAAGTTTGCATATCTTCTATCACAGGAGGTCAGTCTCAATAATTACATTGACACAAGAGAAAAATAAATTCCATCTACTGGCATGCCAAAATATTGTTCCTAATCTAACAGCCTTGGAAATAATATTCACATCCTAAATTAAAATGGGCTTTGTTCCTGCTGTACTCAATTTTCATTCCATATCCTGCCTGCAAAAAATAAAATAAAAATTGCTAAATCCTGCTAGACAATTAAGCAATAAATAAAACCTTACTAAAAAATGAAGGTTAAAAAAAATACCCTACAGATTGAAGACAGGTAAGGTAGAAATACTGATTTGTGAGAAGAGTTATTTATTCATTCAATCCTTGAAGAATTATTTATTCAAGGATTCACTAGGTAATATTATATAATTCATAACTCATTCATTGAGAGCTTACTAGATGTCAGGCACTCTGCTGAATGTTTTGGATGAATTATTCTATTTAATTTGGACAACAACCTTAAGATGGGTGCTATTCCTCTACCCATTTTCAGGTGAGAAAACAGATTTTCAAAGAGGTTAAGTAACATATCCCAAATCACCCAGTATCTAAGAGCCAGAAAAGGCCTTAGAGCTTGTCTAGCTCAAACCCTGTGTCAATGCAGATGTTTGGAAGATGGCCATCCAGTCTCTCTTTAGACATTTCTACTAGGGAAGGTGAGTTCACTACTTAAAAGATCACACTGATAAAAAATTTTCTTTCTGTCAGTTTCCCAAAACCTCCTTAGCTTTAAATTATATTTTTTGGTTGTTTTAATTGAACACTCCAGGGACCCCCTCCTTCCTATACTCAAAATCAGATATTCCTATGTTATGTGGCTTCTCGAACCTCCAGAGCCAGTGATCTGGTAATGCCCTCCTCCACAACCCTGAAACCTCCCCCACCCCCTCCCCTCAATATAGTGCAGAAGTCTCTGTAAAACTTGTAGCCCAGAATTGACCAGAATGTTGCAGATGGACCTTTCCCAGTACAGGATCCACAGGGCTAGCACATTCCTTGCTCTAGAAGCTATATGTGATGATGCAGCCCAAAGGAGCATACACATTTTTGCCACCATATCACACTCTTGACTTACAGCCAGTTCCCAGCTGGCTACGTGACCTAAGCCTTTTTCTCACAAGCCATAGTTAAGTCAGATCTCTCTCCTGACCTGCTCTTACATAGTCAATTTTTTTTTTTAAGTTTTAGGTCAAAGCTTTGCCTTGACTCTTGACATCTTAATAGCTCCAATTAATCTTCAAGTTTCTAAATCTCTTTAAAATATATGTAGAGTGGATCCTACTTTGGAGTCTGTGCTCCTGAGAGTGACAGAGTTGGACTCAGTTATGGCTTCCCTACACATGGCTCATCTCTCCCTTCTATTTGAACCTATACTTAGTGCTGGAGTTGATAGGTGTACATCAAAGAGACTTGAACCTTTGGGCTGTCCATGTGCCAGCTGGGCCCTGAGCCTCACTGGAGGTGCAACGCCTACTCTCCAGTTCATTGGACTCATCCAGGACAGCTAACGAGGAGGTGAGGATTGACAACCACCATACCAAGGAAATAAGAGAGCCTACAACTGCAAGCAAGAGTCCCATCTATCGGCTGTATGGGATCGAAGCTCCCTCTCTATTAGAGGTTGAGTGGACATCACCATCCCAGAATCCTCAGGATTTGGAAATGATCTATGAACTAGAGTGGACTTACTGGTATTCTACAATAGACTTGTTGTGATTCTAGCAATGGAAGAAATTACAGCATTGATGTGAAGGCAGTGGCCACTGGAGGCTCTGGGGGCACGCGTAGGGAAAGACAGTTGTAATGTGGGGGCTTTTTCGGGACTTGGGAATCATCCTGAATGGCATTGCAATGACAGATGTAGGACATTATATATCTCCCCATAGCCTGCAGAATTGTGTGGGAGAGAGTGTAAACTACAATGTGAACTATGGTCCATGCTCAATGGCAATGCCCCAGGATGAGTTTATCAGCTGCAATGAATGTGCCACACTAATGAAGGCCGTTTATGTGGGAAGGTGTGGGGGATGTGGGGAGCGGGGCATGTGGGAATCCCTATATTTTTTGTGTAACATTTGTGTAATCTAAGTATATTTAAAAAAATAAAAATAAATATTATAAAATAAAATAAAATGTATGTAGGTTGTTACCTAATGTATCAATCAGCTTTGTGAAAACATGGAGTAGTCTCATAAATCACGGTTAGACAGTACTCCACCAGGCACAAGGTATTCTGTGCCTGGGAGAGATGGAGGAGCCTTAAGAATCACGCCAAAGTCTTCTCATGAGGGAATGATCTGGGGCTGCAGAACTTTAGCCTCGAGAGAAAAGTGTGGTCATTGAAATATTGTTTTGTTCATATTACCTGTGCAAAGTGTGGCTAGGCTCTAGAGAAAGAGAAGGGAAAAGCTTCAAAAACTTACTATATTCACAGTTCCCTGGGGAGAACAAAGCGTATCACAGAGGGCCACAAGGGAAAACAGGGTTCATTAGGAAGGGGGGGGGGGGCAGAGAGAGAGAGAGAGAGAGGAACCAAATGCCCTTATTGTGGTTTTGTGGTTTCCACTGGAAAGCCAGTAAGGGTGAGGCAGGAGTACCCTCCCTAGAGGGGGATTGGTTGACTAGATTTGAAAGTGGCACCCCCTTATGTTTGAAGCTGTTTACTAGTACGCAGGCTGGGGTCAAAATTATCAAGAAGCAACAGATGTATAGGTAGGGCTTGGTCATTTGGGAACACTTACAGATGTTAAAGCTGGGAAACGTGCTTAAAATAGGTGTCTACACCTCAAGTGAGTAAATACCATACAAGGAAGTTCAATCTGGCTGCAGCTTCACTATGTTTCTAGGAAATCTGCTTTAAGATTTCCTATTATCTCTGCCCAAATACAGGACCCTGTTCAACCTCCTGCTGAACCAAAAGTATTACTGATCACTGTCCTCTTTGGATGAGGATGTTCTGCCATCACAGGCCACAGCATCTGCCGGCCAGCAGGTTCTCCACCAATGGGAAGATTCCACTCCCGTTCACGGCTGCTCACCTTGCCCTTCCTACAATAGCTCATGAGAGAAGCTGAGTGCTAGACCCAAGTGATATGTTGAAATAGTTCTCTTCAAATGGAGGAGGAAAAGTCAAGTGGATTTTATTGAGGGGAGACAAAGAAAAAGGGGCGGAGAGAGGCAGAGAACCCTCATTTTTCACAGTTTCCAGAACAGGACTATTTTGGTTCTGTAATATTATTTCAGGCTGTTTCCCTTAGTACCTGGAGATATATATTGACACAAAAGCTTGAGCACATTTGAAATTATTTTTCTTACTGTTTTCTCACCTTTATTTCTTCTGAAGATTATTTATCCTGATCAAAAATTACAAACGTAATTTTTTTTTTTTTTTTTTTGAGGTACGAGGGGTCAGGGATTGAGCCCGGAACACCTAGTATGTGGGAAGCCAGCCTTCAACCACTGAGCCCCATTGGCTTCCCTGAGTTGGTTTTTTCATTTGTTTCACTTGTTTGTTTTTGCTTTTTCAGGAGATATTGGGAACCGAACCCGAGACCTCCCATGTGGGAGGCAGGAGCTCAATTGCTTGAGTCACAGCCACTCCCACAAATGCAATATTAATAGCCAGCATTTATTAAGAGCATTCCTGTATTGCATGCCAGGCACCTTTAGACACTTTACATACATATCTTCATTTAATCTTTAAAACAACCTATCAAGCACAATTTCTATGAAGTACACATAATAACCTATGAAGAACTCTGAGACTTTCCTGTGAAGTTTATTACTACCCCATTCTTGAGGAAACTGAAGTACAGAAAGACTAAGAAATTTCCCCAAGGTCACAAAACTAACAAATGGCAAAGCCAGGCTTCAAACCCAGGTTGTGAAACCAGAGTCTACATTCTTAAAACTTGCCTCATTCTGCCTGAATTAGGGAGTACTTCTTTCTCCTTATTACCTGTTAATTTCACACACTCTCTCCCAAGCAATGTTCTAGCACCTCATTGTACAGCTTCAAGCATAGCTAAGAGAGATCTTGGTATTATCTTCATTGTTTTAGTCTCAACCTCTTCTTGACTTTAGCCATGCTGACACATTTCTGAAATTAAATGCCAGCTCTTATATCTTTTGAACATAGCACTTTAAATTGGTTTCTTAGGAGGGTCCCTAAGTCCCCTTCTGGACTAGGAGTCAGAAAAACTGGTTCTAATTCAGGTTATGCTCCTAGCTTGCTGTGTAAGACTTCTGATAAACTATTTAACTTGCCTCAAGGTCATTAGTACAATAAATTAATAAGATTGATAAATACAATAAGTCAATTATTCCAAAGTATGTTTCCACCTCAGGACCATTGCACTTGCTATCCTTGCTCTCTGGACTGTTCTTGACCCAGATGTCTGCATGGCTTCCTCCTGTACTTATTTCAGTCTCTGTTTCACTTAAAATGAGGCCTTTCCCAACTGAACTGTTTACAATTTTTATCTACTTCCTTGTTTATTTCCCCCCATAGAACTCATTACTATCTGATATATCATATATTTTACTTATTTTTTGGCTGTCTCCCCTCACTAGATTATAAGCTCAATGTGGGGAGGTATTTTGGTCTTTTTTCCACCCTCTGAGGTATGTGCAATGCTTCAATAAATATTTCTAAATGAATAAATGAAGTCCCCAACCATGAGAAGCCTGATTAGAAAACACAATACTATCATGTGATGCTGCCCTTCCCCCATCACTACAGTCCCTGGTCCCCTGATCTCACACATTGGACCTTGGTATAGTCTTTATTGGAGGTCAGGAAAAATAATCATTTTGCTCAATTCATCTGTTTTTGGTCAGGATTTGTTTAAGGATTTTGAGTGATGGAGCTAACCTGACCACTTTCTTTGGGTTGCTTTGCTCACAAATCAGCAGAAGCCTTAGTGTAAGGTCAGAATCTCAATAGTGGCTCTGTCATTCCTTAGTCAATAAACAGTTATTGCACATTGACTATAAGCCAGATATATTTTGAGCACCAGCAAAGATCCAGATAAGGTACTGCTCTTGAGGAACATATGAGCTTGTCAGATAATAAATATATAAACAAATAAAGTAGTTAATTGTTGCTACTTATAAGCATCATGAAGGAGATAAACCAGAGTAACTGGTAGAAAAATGATAACTGCATTAGCCTGGTCAGAGAATGTCTCCTGAAGAGAAGAGAGAGACCAGAAGAAAAAGAAAGCAGGATTGTGACGATCTGGAGGAAGATGCTAAACAAAGCTCTAAGGCATGAAGAAGTAGAGGGCGTGAAGGTCAGAAAAAATGGCTGCAATTAGAGAACAAGGAAAAAGTAGAAAGATGTAAGGTCAGAAACATAGACAGAGACCAGATGGTAAGTTACCATGGTCTTTTATATTAGTGAATGATGTACCTGATTTGCACTTTTTGAAAGATACTTTGTGTGGTGACAGGATTGTACAGGGGGAAAAGGTAGGGCATGGAAACTGGTTAAGACACTGTTGGAATAATTCATGTGGGAGATGGCGGTGACTAGATTAGAACTGTGGCCGTGGAATTAATGAGAAGTGAGAGGATTTGGGGTATGTTTTGGAAGAAGAACCAACAGGATTTACTGACATGGTGGTTTTAGGGTTTGAATTAAAAAGACAAAACATGAACACCTCCAAGGTTTGGGGCTTGAACAACTAGTAGATAGCTATGCAAAGTGCTTAGATGAAGGAAATTAGCAGTTCTTTTCTGGTCATGTTAAGTTTGAGATATCTATAGGATATTCAAATGCAAATATTGAGAAGTCAGTGGGATGTGTGTGAATGGAATTTAGCAGAGGGGTCTGGTATAATGATAGAAACTTAGTAGTCAACAGCATATAAATGCTGTTTCAAGCCACTGGATTAGATTGTCAGCCAAGGGGAGAGTGTAATTACCAAAGGCCTGAGCCCTGGGTATTCCAGTATTTCTTTAGATGTCAAGAAAATGAGGGGAAGCTTACAAAGATGGCCTAACAGAAACAGTCAGTGAAGTAAGAAAAACAAGTATTGTAAGAAGCCAAGAGAACAACATGTTTCAGAAAGAAAGGTGTGGTAAATCTGTTAAGGCCAAAAAAATGTTAGAGAATTAACCATTCACTGTGGCAAAATGCAAAATTTTTGCAACCTCGAGAAGAACAATTTTAGTGTATTGGTGGGGGAATGAGAATAAAGTGGGATAGGGAGAAAAAGAGAACCTGAAAATAGAATTGATATTTTTACAAGGATCAGAGAAATAGGGCAGTGGAAAGAGGCAGGTGTGGAGACATAGGAAGTTTTTACTTAAACAAGAGGGGTAATATGAATATATGTTTGTATGCTAACTGAAGCAATCAAGTAGAAAGAGATAAAAATGGTGATGCAGGAGAAGAAGGGATAAATTCAGGAGTAACCTTTGAGGAAGTTCAAGTGGATGGGATCCAGAGCACAAGGGGAGGAGAGGCAGGAGCAGGTCCACTCTTTCTCTGAACTAAAGGATATACAGAGCATGCAGGAATAAGATGCCCATGGGTCAAGGCCTTAGGTAATAGGGAACTGAGGAAGCTCTTGTCTGTTTTCATCTATTTTTCTATTAAATAAGAGGAAACATCATCAGTTTAGAGTGTGATGGAGAGGAGATGTTGATTTTAGGAGCAAGGGAGAGGTTGAAATTATCACCTCACCAGAAGATGACAGGAAAATGAATTTACTAGGGAAGTGTGTTGAATGCCCATTTAAGATTCATGGTTAAAAAACATGAATTGAGTGCAGTCATCCAGCCTGTGTGATTTTCTTCAGCAACATTTGGCCACTGAAGTGTAAGATGGGGCAGGTGGAAAGTTGAGTTTAAATAGGTTAGGGAATAGGAAAGAGTAAGACAGAGAATTAAGGACATTTCTAAGGGTGTGATTCTAATGCTAAACCAAGCAAATTGAGCTGATTAGAAGATAAATAAAGACAGGAGAAGGTGATGGAGATTGCACAGAGCCTCACAGTTCTGCGGCCTTGCCCTGTAGCAACATTCAAAGCAGGATCTTTACATCCTCCTGACCACATCTTTCTCAGAGGAAGGCCTAGTGACAGGTCCTGGCAGGAGTGTATTTAGGGCTAATCTGCACTGAGGCAGTCCCTGTCCTCTTCCTTCATATGGAAACAGGTTAGTATGGCCCAAGACATGCATTGATATAAGTTCCCATTGGCCCACCTGGACTCTTACAGGTGTATCTTCCTTTTTACCATCCAACAAGCCTGAAGGGCTTCGAGGAAGACTAGCAGGCAACTATGATCCATTCATCAGAAGCTATTTTCCTTCATGAATTAAAAACTTTCCAAGCAAACCCAGGATCAGAACCATCATTTATAACATTGACTGAAGGTAGCAAACATGGTTGCCTCATAAAAGAATTCTTCTGCATGGACATAATGTTACCTGGCATTTAAGATAGAGTGGTAGAAGAGCTGTCCACTTCCAGGAACGGTAATGAAATAGAGGAACATAACAAGAGCACATCTAACAAATCAATGGCCATCTGTTTCAGTACCTGGTCTCCGGAGGTGACTCATCCTGGCTGCTTCTCAAGAATGTTTAGCCATCTTCTCCTGCCCTTCTCTTCCTGACCTAGCTTCCTCTCTTAATAGAGCATAATAAAAACATATGTGCTGCAGAAAGCTTCTGGCAGCAGAATTTCGTCTGCACTGTGGTGAGTTCTTCTCTCACTTTTCACTTCCTTCCGAAATATATAATTTATATACTTTTCAGGTCCCCAATCATCTGAGAGGGATTCTAACCATAACCAGAACAGGAGATAACAGGACACACAAAGTCCTTGAGAACATCAAGTCTCATAATTGGGTCTAGGAATTCCTTGAGTACCCATCATGGTGGCACGTTCTTGGGTTTCAAAAAACTGATGCTTGTCGGTGAGATAAGACCTCACCAATGGTAAGAGGTGAATTTTCCACGTAACAGAGCCTCTTCCTTTAAGCGACAAGAATTAAAGTGTGTGTATGTGTGTATGCAATTTAACCTTTTCTTGAAGGCTTGGAGAACATCAATTACTTTAATATGCCAGATTATTTGACTTTATTTACATCATCCCAGATTGCTTGATGAAAACAATATGCACCCCAGGTGCATTCCTGGTAGGCAGTGGCCTCTCTGGGCCTGTCTGGAAGAATAATTAGGTAGGTCCACAAGAGGCCTATTTATGGGAGAAATCAAGATGCTTCCCAGAAAAAAAAAGTATCTAAAAAGAAAGTCAACCCAGACACACACACAAAGACCACAGACTGAGCTAAAAATTAAAGTGATGCAGAGTAGAACACCAAAGCTATACTATAGATTATCTTCTGCCCATCTCTCATAAACTCATTCCTGAATCCCAAGTCGGGGAAGCAACAGCAAAAGAATCAGTACAAACTCAAAGAGCTCTTTTCTTGATATCCATAACAGGCATAAAGGCTGAAAGGTGTCGGCAGGGTTGGTACTCACAGCTTCAGCAACCATGGCAGATGGAGTCCGCAGGGGTTGAAGTTGGCATCAGCAGCTTCCACAATGGGGGACCCAGCTCAGGAGCCTCTGACCACCGTGGAAACAGGGTCCTTGTTACACATTAACTCCTAAATATTGGGCCTCTGCAATCACAGTCCAGGCCCTGGTGGGGAGCACCTGTAGCAGTGGTGTTTTGGGCATAGAGCTATGGGAGTACAGTCCCCGTATATGTTAAAGCAGCAAAACTCCCCCAAATTTCCCCAAAATAGGAAAAAAGGAAAATAGCAGACACTATATGGTAAGCCTAAAGGATTGGCTTATAGACAATATTAAGAGTCCCCTCCAGGGATTCCTACAACTACTTGGAAGACCATTAAGAAGGTACTGCAGAGGAAGTGAAACTAATTATTATACCCTTGGTTTTCCTTTGGGGCTAGAAGTGTTTAAGGAACATTACCTTTGAGTCCTTGTATCTTGTTTTGTTAGTTTTCCCTCCCAAATAGTCTCTATTGTTATTGTTGATGTACTACACTTTATAGTCTTCTCTTTTTAATTTACTCTTTCTATCTGATTGCGTAGAGGTGGAATAAAATAAAGAAAAATAAACTCTAAGTAGGGGTGTGAGAAATTTTCTTATGAGTAAAGTGTGTGAGTCTTAACATATAAACTTTGTCATATCCATTTTAGCAATTGAGGTGTTCTTTTATTCCCCCTGGAGTTTAACTATTTCAGAACATTGCTAATGCCAAATAACTGAAATTCAAACAACTGAACTTTAACCGTATTTATTCCTGTTTCCATTCCTATGTAAACCATGCTTCAAATAAATAAGATTTGGCTTGCAAATACAAACAAATTTGATCTTTTCTTTTTCCTAAAGAAAAAAAAAATGAATTTAGTGTTTACTTTTGTTCGATATCTTTCTGATGCTAATTATTACTACATTTCATATTCATGAGGCCACTTTCACTCAAGAGTAATACTGAAAAGATCTAGCTTATAGATAAGTTGAATCAATTTTCAACTTATAAGTAGATCAAAAATAGCTAGGTCTGTACACAACAAAGAATGAGCCCAAATGCACAGAGAAACAATACAGGGTTGTTTTCTAAACAGGCATTGGTGACCACTAGTAGCACCAGATGGGCTGAATTTAAGTGTTGCTGATGGCTAATTTCAGTGAGCAGCAGGACTTTAAGGAAATGAGGGGAAAAGTTTGACATTTATCACAGGGACCTAATTTGGACACTTAAGCAGCAATTAAATCACATTTATTGTTCAAGGTGCATGATGAACTATAATGTCAGTTATCAGTAATGTTCCCAACCTGGCCCATTAACCTTGAGTCAAATAAGGGGTTCTGGCTCTAAGCCCGATTGTAAATGTGATCAATCATGGAAAGACTTCATGGGACAACTGAAAGAGCCTGGTAGTGAGATGTATATTTACATTTGACTCTGTCACGTACATAAAGGGCCCTCTTAGAGATGCCCTAAAGCAGTGTTTCTCAGATGTTAAATGTATATACAAATCACCTTGGGATCTCGTTAAAATGCAGATTGTGATTAAAGAGGGCTGAGGGGTGGGATCTGAGATGCTGCATTTCTACCAAGCTCCCAGGTATGCATATGCTACTGGTCCCTGGACCAACTTTGAGAAGCAAGTCCTGAGAGGATTATTGGTAGAACACAGGACAAGCACATGTGTGCATGGGAAAACTCTTTGTAAACTGTGCATAAATGCCACTTTACATTGAGTAACAATAGTTGGTTGGGGGCGGAGGTGACTCAACTGGTTGAGCGTCTGTCTACCATATGGAGGGACCCGGGTTCGATCCCCGGGACCTCCTGGTAAAAAAAAAAAAAAAAATAGTTGGTGATTCAATTCAACTCATCAAGAAAAAAAAAATCCCACTAGAACAAATTGTGACCAGATCGTCTTACGCTTTTCCTTTTCAGCAAATCAAAAACAAAACTGGGAGTTGGAGGGGCAATACAAGAGGGATATTCACCCGGAACAATTTGGCTGCATTCTGACTGCTTTGAAAGATTAACAAAAATTGCCTTTTTCAGAAGTTTACAATTAAAGCAAGTCCCAGATTAGTCCTGTAGATGATCTCATTCCAATCAAAATAGTAAATTATAAAGAGAAGGTAGAAGACAGTTGGTGCCAGGAACATGGCAACAGCAAGAAGGAATCACTGTGAGAGAAGAAAGCAAAAACTTAATGAAAGCTTTATAAGCACCCTAATTTCCCTAAGAGAAACTCCTTTTTCATTGGTGTTGGCATTTTTCAAAGGTATGAACAAGATCCACAAGTACAATCATTGATTTCTAAAGTGTTTCTGTGTTCTTGAATATTAAGCAATTCCAAGTTTAAGAAAACAAACTCAAGTTCCAGCCCACAACATTTTTGCCAATATTTCATTATTGTATGGTCAACTTACCGCACTACAAACCCAGATCACCAGCAACTAACATTATAGCACCTTACCCAGATTATGCAACACCTTGCTCAAATCCCACCTTGGGTCTCTTTAAAATCATTCTGGAGCCATCATTAGAACTCTGCTTCAAAGACGCCAAAAAGTCATCAGACTCACCTTTACCTGATTTGTATACTTTGTCTTACTGCTTCTATCTCTGTTTATCCTCTCTCATCACAGGCAGCATCATTCATAATCCAAATGCCGAGGTATTCTTAAATAAACATGTATGAATGAAAATTTAGTTTGGTGCCATCAGAGAGAGGAAGAAATGATAAACGAGACTGAACTCAGAATAACTGTCAATGTGTTCTGGCAGTACCATTCCTTTGAAAAATAAATTGAAAGTAAAACTACTAATACCAATTAGTAACTTAATTCCTCAACACAGTCAATACCAAACCATAAGGCTATTTAAATTCAAAGCAGCCACTGAGACTGAGAGTCATGGTTCTGAAAGCATTAAAGATGCAAACCCTTGATAAATATCTAGAGATGCCCAAACTGCTCTTGTGGTAGGAAATATTACACACCTCCAGGTTGTTCCTTCCCTAAGCCTTGGATAAATTGGGTCAGCTGCCCCAAGTGGGTAACCTCGTAATTAAGTAATTCTTCACTCTCCAGTTGTTTCATGTAAGAAAACCTGAGGCTTTGAAGATGGTCTAGCAGCAGTTCCCCTCCAAGAGAAACACTTGCGTGTTGCACCAGGAGTGGTTTTAAATGGTGGAGATAATTACTTAATTCAAGCTGTAGCAACTGGCCAAGTAAACATGTAGCAGCCAGGAAGCTATTAGCATGATTTTAAGGCAATTATTCCATTAGTGTTTAATAGATTCCAATTAGTCTTCTCTATAGAAGTTTGACTGCTTTTTTCCTCTAAAAATTTTGCAGTGTTGAGTAATGCAGAAAAGTACCACAGGAGATGTTTTCAAATTCAGTTTTATATGTATGGATCTTTACAGAAACATAGGAAATGCAGGGGTCAAGGACTGGATGAAACATACTATTTTGGATTTTTTTTTTTTTTTACTCTGAAATTCTAGGGGTGAGGAGAGGAAGCTTTGCAGGGGGGTAAACACTGAGTAAAATATGAAGAGGGGCTGAGAAAGACGTGGAAATTCCCATGGTGTCCCAAATGCCATCATCTTTATTTTTCTACTTCAAGATCACCAGAATATCAAAGTCTCTGATGTCCATCTTTTCAGTTTGGAATCTAGGGATGTCTGGGGAGAGAAGGAAAGTTACCCAGTTCTTGCTAATGCCTGGTTAGAACTTGTTGCTGCTGAATCAACCAGATACAAATCCCAAAGCCTTTCCCTCCCAAATTCCTAGGAGATATTCCTTGTGTTCCAGTTGCAGGGTCAGTTCATTGATCTAAATGATAGTAGGTCATTTGCCTTCACTGATCCTCAGTTTCTTATCTGTAAAATGGCTGCTTCATGGGGTTTTTGGAAGGACTGTGTGAGCCATGAGCTGGAGTACATAACAGGACTCGAAAAAAAAGTATTTCAGAAATGTAAGGTAGACTCGGATTTGGTATCTATCCCTCAGAACTAGCTATGTGAATTTAGCCTTCTTGACCTCCCACATACCTGGAGAATAACCTACAGAAGGCTGGCATCACAGTCTTCACCCTTCTTACCTTCTATATGTACAGAAATGCTCAGATTAGACCGTGTGGAAGTAGCTGTCTAAAACCAAATAAAAATGAATGAATAAAAGAGATTGGACCGTTTTTGGAGTCAGAGTGGAATTTTGCCAAGGAAGTTGTGTACTTTCTACCGTCTCCTTCAAAATCCTCAGGCTCACCCAGGTAGCAAGTGCGGAGTGGAGAAGCTGGGTTGTTCTTTTACTTGGAGATCTCTGAGTCCTTGGGAAGCCAACTCTTGAAGAAGGGCAAAAGGAGACAAACCCTTCAGGAAACCTAGTGCAAAGGGCAGCCTGTGCCTGCCATAGCCTCAAGTATCCAATTGATTAACGGCCACTGATTTGAATTACAGATAAATTCCAGCCCTGTTGCTTGGATCCTCTTGGAATTTTCAAGAGACTCCTTGTTTTCTGTTGTTGTTTCTCTCATCCCCCTCTCTTGGCCCCAGTAGCTTAGAGATAGTGCTGGACGGGACAGATCAAGAGGAATCAGACCTTGATAACCAGGCTTTGCTGTTGGGGCAGAGGGGCAACTACCAATCAGCAATTTGCCCTTCAGCCAGGTCCTGGAAGGATCAGGTGTTTGCTCCCACAGCCTAAGTGCATAGCCACATTGGTTGTGAGGTTTGTCCCTGTCCCCAGCTGTCAATGTTGTAGGCTGCCCTGAAACGGCCCTCCCTCCTGGAGAAATGAGCTGGAGGCTGCTGCGCGCTCCAGCCCCAGAAGCCTGCCGGGTTCTGGCCCAAGACGCCTCGCCATGCTGAAGCCTTTCAATCCCTCCGTCTGTTCTTCGCTTAGTCCAGGCTTCCTTCCTTCTAGGCTGTCTGGACACCGGCGCAATAATCTTTTCTCCACCATTGTCCTGCTAACCCTACCCCTCCGCCGCTGCTCTCGCAGGTTCGGCCGCCCGACTTCTGTCCCGAGCAGCTAACATACTGTCCGCAAGGGTTTGCTTCCCTGACCCGGACACTAACGCGCCCTTGGGCCAGACTCCGTACAGTGACACCCGGCCGGGCCCTCCGGTCCACGCAGAGAAGGAAACGGTGCCTTCTGCCCCTCGCCCCTCTCCAGCTCCGTCTCAAGGGCAGCGATCACGCCGTCGCAGGTCCCTGAACTTTCATCACTCCTGGGGAAGCGCTCTGTCTCTTTAACGAAGCCCGGGGATGAATATTAATGACTGGGGTAGGTTATACCGGAGAAACCTACCAAAACCACTCTTTTCAGTGTTAGGGAAGGAGCCCGACGTCCGCGCACTGGAGCCGAACCCCTAAGAGAGCAGCTTGCGCTCACCGCGCACGGTCACCCCACATACCCAGAAATCGCCCACCAGCCTCAAATCTGCAGGGAAAATCGTGGGAGCTTCTCCCGTGCCCCTGCTTGCGCATACAGCCTGTTTCAAAAGCCCTGGGGGAAAACAGTCACCTTGACTCCAGGGGCCACGGTCCCCAGAGGTTTGGAAGACGCCGGGAAAAAGCGGGAGGCTCCAGGCACGCGCTCGCCTGGCCGGGTACCCAACCCTGGAGGCGAGTTTCGCTCCCGCGGGCATCATGGCAAGTTACCACTTACAGGCAAATAAAGCAAGGTGGGGCAGGTGAAGCGGAGCCGAGCGCCCCGCGGGCAGGCTCTGCGCGCTTACCTGGGATGGCTAAATTGGTGAGGGGGATGCTGTGGATGCTCTCCGGCAGAGTTGCCATCCAGTCGGCGAATTTCAGCTCGTTCTTCCCCTGAGACGAGGCCATAGTGCTGGTCGCCGTGCCACGCGCTGTTCCCCGCACTCCTCGGGCTGGCTGGCAGGCTGCTGCTGCTATCCAATGTTTGCTCCAGCCCGGCTAGAGTTTACACTCCGCTCTGCGCCACACCCACAGGATGGCGCAGACGCATGCTAATTTTAATAATTATTCAAAACACCCCATGCTCCCTTAGCGCCTCCGCCAGACTCCGCCTGAGCTTTTGTTCCTGACGTCCGCGCTCAGCTCTCAGCTCTCTCCCCTCCCTTCCAGACTTCCCTCCTCCCCTTTTATCCCTCCTTGGCGTCTCTGCCTTTCCTCGCTGTTCTGCTTCCTGGGCTGCTGCTGCTTTTATTTTTTTAAACTTGGCCACCTAGCTGCTTTACCCGTAGTCTTGTGGTCTTCCTCTGCCCCAAGATATGACTTCCCGGTCTTGTTTGTATAAAAGACAGTCTTGTGGTTGAATCTAAAATCTTAGTCGATTTTGGGATATTACCTCCTGGGAAGATGACTCTCATGAAGGCTTTCAGGACATTTCCATTCTTACTAAGGAGCTTTCCTTTTTTGTAAGCTACAACAGGTTATGCCTCTTCCTCAGTCAGAACCTACAGCCCTGCTTATCAGGAAATGGTGGTCTTTATTCACAAAGATTCACTTTGCCTAATCTTTGGCATATTTGACAAGTGGAGTGTCAGCAAAGGGCAATAAATTCTAGGTGGTTTTTATTTAATGCCTGATCTCCTGCTCTAGACATTTCAAGGTAAAGAAGCAAGCACTTCAGGCCCGGAGAAGGCTGCCTCTGTCCTGTCAGGTAAAGGCTCAAGCCTGACCTGAAGCTAAGAAAATCACATCTCCCACTGACATGCTGTAATCATTGCCAGTAGCATTTGGTGGCACTTGTTTGGCATTATTCAAAATGACCCATGTGATGTCTGAATTTTCATTCCTTGGCAGACTAGAGAGATGTGCCTCTCTCAAGAGAAATCAATCATTGAGTTTCCAAAGAACTGTTTTTGTCCACCTGCTCTCAGATGAGAAAGAGGAGAGAAATCAAGCCTTAGAAATGGGATGAGTCTAGTGGTAGCATAAGTAGGAATGTGTAAGCAATGAACTGGAAATGTACTGGTCTTTGCAAACAAGAGAGTGTAGATGCAATGAAGATACCTCTGTTCTTTTATCCAATGGTGTGTAAATCCTTCTTTTCCTAAAGTAAATTCAATTAGGTTGGGGAACTGAAAATCAAGGTAAAAGAGAGAGAGCTGTATAACATGAGAATAATTATTTCATTTTAGTAAATCATTTAGCATTTTTTAAAAATGAAAGCCTGGTTTATTTTGTTCAAGAATGCTGATCCCAAAGAACATACATTCCCAAATGGGGACCAATAGGAGAAAGATGGAGAGAAGAGAGAGAATGCTTCATCCTTATAATCAAATGTTCCTTTCCCACATAGAATCAAATCCATAGCCTCAGGAGGACATGGTAGGGTAATCTTTAGGATTGAGAAAGAGTTGTTCTAGGATTTTTTCCAAAGTAAATCTTATATCATGTTAGATCTAGTAGACATTAGATAGCCTTTGGATAGTTGAGAATTGAGTTCACTGTAGGATTCTTGGTCAAGAGAACTACAAACACCACTCTTCTGGATAACAACTGGTGCTCTGTGGACATCATTGCAGGGCAATGAGGAAAGCTCGGATCTGGGGGTCAGCGGCTCTGTCTTTGAGTAGTTTGGGCAAGTCCTCTAGTCTCTGTCAGCCTGTTTTCTCCATTATAAAATGCCAATAATAACTCGGAAGTGTGTAGCGAAGATTTCAGGAGGAATATAATGAAAATGCTTTGTTAACAGCAAGTCATCATACAAAATTTGAGGTTTATGTTCATTGGTGTCTAGCTATGTGGTTCACTCTCGCGTACTTTCTCTCTCTTTCCCTTTTCTGTCTCTCTCTGCCTTTTCTATCCATATAAAGTAGTCATCTTCAAGAAGATGAGATAATTATTGAATCTTGAGAATATTTTTAATTACATGATCTGGAAAAATGCTGTCTTCAAGTGTATTGAGCTTATGTGTCCCTGAAAAAAAATTGAAGCATTTGTTAAAAGTAAAACCTCCTACAGGGTGGAAGAAAGTAAATGATCATACATTGAACCTTTTGGTAAAGCAAACAAATAATCCCTCTTCCATTTTATCTGCTTTGAATTTTAAGATTTTTAATGTATTGGTTTAGCATAAGGCAGTACATTCCTATACATGCTACCCACTAGAAAAGACAGGGTTGAAAGTTGGTAGTTTTGAATTCCTTTTCCAAACTTGTAATCAATATTTTAAGCAATTTTATGACCCAGTTTCCCCACCTTTTGACTACCAACTTTGCCAACCCTTACTGAGTGACATAAGGTAAATCATGTCCTTTCCCTGGGCTTTTAGTTTTCCCGTTCACATTCTAGACACTGCTACTGATCTATAGGGCCTCTTTTGACTCATTTTCATTTAGATTCTTTCTCATACATATAGCTGTTGGAAATAGCAAGAGGAAGAATATAAATATTTCCCTTTAGTTTAGTTTCTTTACCCCCAGGCAGCTAGCTCAGGCTATGGATCAACATTTTCATCCCCACACCACAGATGAGAATATACTAATGATTTTTCATTGTGGTGGTGATAGTAGCTGACCTATGAAAATCAAACTCATTTAAACATTAATGAAAGGGGAGAAAAGACTAATTGCAGTGGTACTATTAAACTTATTTGTATAATGTTCGGCTATTCATCAAATCCACACAATACACAACTTATGAACATTGCTACCCATATGGACCTTACTTCATATCCTCTTCCACTCTTAAATATATGTGTCTCTTCACTACATGTTTTTTTTTTTCAGTAATTCATAATCTTTCTTAATTGTGGGAGAGATATATGTTTTATTTTTCAACTAAATTTATTTTGACTTATGTTCTGAAAAACAAGGATTCCTACAGAACAAAAAGCATAAGAACACATTTCAACTTTATAATATTTTAAAAGAGGAATTCTTTAAATCAATTCAGCCAAACCATTCAAAGCACAGTATTTAGAAATATACATTTATGGAGTCAAACTTAAAGAAAACACACAAAAGGTCAATAAATAATCTTTGTAAAATTAAGTAAAAATAATCAATACTTTTTAGACTATTCTTTCTAACCTCTACATAGATAGTCCATCCAAAGAACTTTATTATATTTTAAATACACAGATGGGTTTTGTACTTCAAAGTGATAAAACTCCTCTTTCTTCCACCATTTTAACCCTGAAAGTGTCCAGTCTTATCGTTCCTCCTCTTCACCAGATACACACTTTATAGACAGGCAAAAAATAAGCTAAATGACACTAGGTGAAAAGAATCTAGTGGTTGGGATCACAGGCTGTGAAATCTGAAGGCCTGGATTCAAATCCAGACTTTACCAGTTAATTAGTATGTATTTCTTGATTTCCTTATCTGAGAAGTATGAAGAATAATTATCTCCTACTGGAAATGGGGAAATGGAAGACTGTGAAGCTAAAATGAAGTAAGGAATTTAAAGTTGATTGAACAGAATGGGAGTGCAATGAACTATAGCTCATTGTTATGCCTTTTTGCTCCTACCAAGTTTTTGTTCATGCTGATAACTCCACAAGAGATGTGCTTTCATGCCTTCATCTCCGTAAATCCTTCCCACTCGAACCAATTCCTCCCTGAAACTTCCTTTACTATCCATAAGTAGAAATAATCTCTCCTTTTCTCTGACCATCATTGCAGACGATTTATAGCTATCTTTTGTATGTTTCGAATTCTCTAGCCACTTTTAAAGCTCCATGTGGACAGGATGGTGCTATTTCACAACCTGTAATGTCTCTCACAGTGCCCAAGACATTATAAAGGCTCCATATAAGCATTTATTTACTCACTCATTTCATAAATCTTTATTGAGTACCTATTATGTGCCAAACTCTGTCCTAGAGAAAGAATATAGAGCAGTGAGTCTCTGGCCTCACTGAGTTTATATTCCAGGTAGAAAGTGGCAAACAACTTAATGCTTGAATAAATAAATGACTTTGTTGTATCTCTTACCTTACTGGCCAAAGGCCTAGTTTAAGCATTCCTATTTTTTAACACTTCACTAAGTGCTAAAGCACCAGACTTACAACTTAATTTTTAAAATGTATATTGAAAGAACAATTGGTTCAGAATTGTTTTGCCTCTTGACACTGTTTCCCCTCATCTTCCCCATTCCCACTGCTATCTTGGTAAAGTCAATGGTGATACCCGAAATAACATAATTTACTCTTCTAGAACATCAGGAGCCATTACTAGCAAAATTCTTGATTTCTCAGGGCATAGTATTTCATGACCTTGTGGGTAGACTGGAAAGGAAGAGGGAGACTGCTCTTTTATATCCTTGTGTAGAGTCAGAACAATCCCAGAACTATTCTACTCAAACTGATAAAAACATATGACCAATGACCCTGTTGGAAAGAAATGGCCATACTTGTTTTATCCATTATAGAGTTCCCATTGTAACCATGTAATCAATTACATGGTTGTAATCAATTTTTTTGTAATCAATTACACAAAGGGTAATGGCTACTAGGAACACACTTGAAGTTGAGCAACTTAGGTTTCTTACTTTTGGCAATGAGGGAAAATGAGCCATAGGAAATCTCCATAAGATGGGGTTAGACACAATTTACTATAGGATGATTTTGAGGTAAGTTTAAGGAAATGGACTTTCACTCTGATTGGAAGTGGGAGTCAGGAAGTAGGGATAATTCTAGACTGAGAACCTTGATAAATCTTATATAGAAGGAGGAAAGACTAGACTGAGTTGAAGCTGTAATTGGTAAAAATAAAAATAAAACAAAGCAGCAGTCACTAATATTAGCCAGAGTACTGGTATGTTTGGTCATTTTTGTGGCTTGGACAATATTCACATTTTGTGGTTTTCAGACATGATTACAGAAGGATCATGTTCTTGTCTTGATTCCTCATGGTCACTGGGTGGATCTGTCTGATGTTGATGTCCTGTGAACTTATTTATGTTCAGCAAGTGAACACCAAGGCCTAGATGTTCCAGGTCAGCTTGTAGCAACACCAAGGCCTACCTGATAGTACTAGGGTAACTCCTAGATATCAGGGGCTACTCTCCTCTTTCTTACCAGCAAGTAGAAGGACACAGCCGAGTCTAATTTATCTGGGGTTCCAAAAGCTCTAGTCTAGTGGCCCTTTGTCAGTGATAGCTGCCATTGACAACTTTCTCACTTATAAACACAATATTGACATGTACTCCCTATTAATGAGGTTTTCACTTACACTTTATGGCAAGACAAGTTGGTACAATTGAGTAAATTTTGTGCCTGTGTAGGCAAGCTTATGGCACAACTGCAAAACCCTTTGTACCATCCTGCCATTCTCAAATAGTTCCTCAGCTACACAGATGCAAAATAATCCCTGCTGCTGAGTAACTCACCCAATTTGAATTTCTTTCCATTGTCTTCTGAAAACCCCAAAGGCAATCATCTAAATCTAGGGCTTTCTGACAGGCACAGATAATTCTGTGGGACACCACTAACACCTTAGTGAAAGAGATTTAGAGAAAAGTCAGATAATGAGCTCTCAGTCTAGCTGTAGTCCTAAAACTGCATATCAGCCTGTGGAAGAGTGTCAGAAAACAGGGCAAGTTGTGAGAGGCAGGACAGATGTCTGGGTGTTCAGGGAGATCTAAGAAATGTGCAGCAATAGGAAATTAAGAAGTGGAGACAATGATTATTTAGGCTTATTTTTTTCCCCAGCTGTCAGTCTAGCATCATTTACAACTAGAGCTTTGCCTAAAAAAGTTTTGTTTTAAAGATTGGACAGTCACCTTCCTTTAAGTCTTAAACCTTTTTTTTTTTCTTTTTTTACAATTTTATACAACTTCTAATACCTAAGTCTGTTTTTTTTTTCCTTTTTTTCCCATCATATAAACAAACAATTTAAAAATTGAAGCTGGCCTTATGTCATACTTGTGCTCCATGGCTCAAATGTAACCAAAACTTTAAATAAATGTTATCACATCCCCTTTATTTGCAAAAGTTAAGTCCACATTATTTATATTGCCTTGACTTTTGTAAATCAGAATTGTAATATTTGGCTACACCACTCCTGTCAAACACATCTGTTTGACAAGGGTGGAGGTAGGGTAGGGGCAAGCAAAGAAGAATGCATTTAAACTTTCCTTTGCCCCATGAAGAAAATTATATGTATACTATTTATATTTTCAAAAGCATCATAATAAAAATATATAATTAAAAATCTCCAGTTCCTCTATGTTCCCAGTAAATGCGTAAAGTTGGGGGATCTTGAATCAAAGTCAGAAGCTACACAATTCTGAGTAGCTGTCCACAACTATAGTGCTGAAAATGAAAAGGTTCATAATTTGCTGTGTGCATGTGGTTTTCCTGGCCTGCTGTTGTAAGACTGTGACTGTGCTATTCCAGTGGTAATGCCAAACAACTTTTTTTATATTGACAGAAATTACTGGCCTTTGACTTGATGTTTTTAAAAACATTTTATTATGAAAATTAAAAAAAAAAAACTTATGAAAGTGGGTAGTTAACCCATCATCCAGCCTCAATAATTATCAGCTCATGGGAAGTTTTGATTTATTTTTATAGACTTCCCTTCCAAACTAGATTTTTGAAGTAAACTGCAGATATGATAAAATGTAATCCATAAGGATTTCAGTATATTAACTTGATAATTGTTTAATTTAGAATTGCAATTAGTTCAGTCATTTTAGGTTAAAAATTTTACCAATAATTGTTTGAGTGAACTGACTGAGTTTTTACTGACTTGCCATTGGCAACCTAGATGTAGCATAAATGCAAAGCTTTATTTCTCTTTTATTTAATTCCAGTTATATGTATAGGGAACTTGCAAAAAGTAAATTAAAACTTTACAAACATAGACCACTCTAATTTCAAAGTAACCGCACACACTATGGTTATGTAATTGCCAAAGGCATATATTGCTAAAATGGTCATCGATTTCCCTGTATCTACATGTGTCATTATAATGTTGCAGTCATTCTGAATAATCTAAAGCTCTTCTCTTTGAAAATGATTGAAATTTGTATATTTGAATCACAATGTTTGTTTCTCTTTTTTATTAAAAAAAAAAAAAAAAGCATAAGTAAATGCAAACCTCCCCAACAAAACAAATCTAAGACTTATATCCCATTTTGTCCACTAACATCAAATAATCTATATGACTGCTAAATCATTTTATTACATATCACATCTGTATAAGACATAAGAGTTATTCTACCTCCAAAATAGACAAATTCCATTTAATATTGCATATATCTTTTTTACAAGTCAATTTTATTGATACATATTAATAAACATACAATTTACCCAAAATGTATACTCAATGGTTTTTGGTATAATCACATAATTGTGCATTCATCACTTCAATAATTGCTAAAGCATTTTCATCATTTCAATAATAATAATAAAGAAAAAAACAGATAAACCAACAAGAAAATTCTTCACCTCTCAATCTTTCTATGATTCCCCTGCTATATATAGCAGCTATTTCTGGCTATTCTGCATATATCTTGAAAACAACATTTAACAAAATACTTTAAGAATATCTTTGCAATTCTCTCTGTAAATACATAAAATACCTTTTTTTAAAGTTATAGAAAAATTATATGCTTCTAAAATATAGGAATGTATTTTATTTAATAATTATGCAATATTTGTATTGAATGCTCTTTATTTGGACACAATCAGCTTTGAAAAGTCTGTGTAAGGTGCTTGTAAATAAACTTGTCTTTACGTACACTACAGAAAGTGTCACAAAATTTGGGCTACATCAAATAAGAACAAATGATCATTAATACAAGGTGGCTTATGAGCCGACTTTCTTGGCCTCAGCAAAGACAACTGTGGACCCAAAAGAGATGCATGCCAAGATCTATCATAAATCACATAGCAACTGACAGAAAGTTCAAAAAGGGATACTGCAAATGCCTAGATGGCTTATTTCACTGGCTGAGTGAATTTAATTTGTGATTCAGTTTAACATTAAGCACCATAGAAGAGAATAGGGCAGGTGACAGAGACCAAAAGGAGATTGTGGTATGAAAAAGTTATGGAGCTACCTCCTTAAAACAAAACTTATTAAGCACACAACCTCCAAATTAATGAGTTTGGCAGAAAACCCATGTTATCAGAGCACTGAAAAATGACACACTTCTCAAAGTGAACAATCCTGGTTTTCAGACACAAATGGTTACAAGACTAATATTGTTTTTCTCAAAGTTATGGTTTAGTGATGTAGCCAACTGCAGGCTGTTAAGCAAAAAAGGAAGAATGTCCCAGTATGCACTGGCTAATGACAGAGAAGTTATTTTCTGTTTAAAATAATTTATAGCAAGAAAATTGCAACCTAGCATTATCACATACTTGGTAATTATAAAACTTGATTTCTTCATACATGACAATTGTTGGCATAATTTTCTACAAATATATTACTCATTAAGCCTCATTATTAACTTTGATTAGTGAGATTGACAAAGAATACATCTATTATTATGATTATTCATGGCACTCTTGTTTTCTTTCACAGACTTTGATAAAGCTGAGCTGTGGTTCTTGGCTTATGCCTAAGAGACACAGGGTTTGGTAAATTCACTGTTTGGAAAGAGTGAGTTTAAATAGACTACAGTTCATTACAATGGCAATAAAGGAGACTGAGAGACCTTCACCTAGTCAGAAACCATTTAAAAATAAATTATACTGAATAGCTGTTGGTAAGCATAATTAGGCAATGTGAAGGAAGCACATTTCCACATTCAATGTGTTTACAAAGTAATCTGATGGCAGAACAGTTGCTAAAGTAAACAGTTGCAGGAGAAATTAAAATATATTATAGACAATTTAAAATTTATGTGGACAGATTTTACATAAGGCAAGTATTGGCAAGCCAGCTAATTAGCCATATGATATAATGGTTATAGATCATTTTCATGGTATTTATTTCAGACTAAGAAAGGATAATTTTAAGTATATGCCACTGATAGTTATCAACCCTTATAAAATTATTATATAGGGAAACCCGTATAATCTGTGCTGCCAGCAATGGACTAGAAAAGAAGAAAAAATAGACAAACCATCATAGAATGAAAGTAGTGGAGGCCAATGAGTGAAAAAAGAGCTAGGGGAAAATAATGTAAAGGGTGATATGGAATGACTCCCCAATAAAACAGAAAAAGAAATTTAGCAATTATTCAGTTTTTTAAAATTGCTGTTCAAAATTTGATTAATTCAGATCAAATTACCAAATTTGGCACCTCTAGATTCTTTTTTTATTTGACAACACTAATTACCTTGTTCCTCTTCACTTCACTTTCTGTTGTGTAGATTCTGCCTAAAGCTACCCTCTCATAAAACACCCAGTGATCCATTCAATTACTCAGATGTTTTGTTTATATCATGAAGGCCTCAGTTTTTCTCTTTTCATTTAGGCATTTTGGCAGTACATATTGTTTCAACAGAAAATGAAACTCAAGTAGTAAATTCTGTGTAATGCCTAGAGACACATGCTATACCAAAAGAAGAGAGTGAAAAGTAACGTTGTAAAAATAACTTTAAATATTTTGAAATTAGTGTCAGAAAATATACCCTCCTCTGACATAATAATTAAAAGATAAATTAATCAACCATATTTCACACTGACCCAAACTCCCTGCCATATAAAAAGTCCCCTCACTAGGCTTGGACTTTCAATTGAGTCACCAGAAAAAATTCAAATGTCAAGATGTTTAAATATGTATCCACTTGAACTTATTTGCCATGGTTATTTGCCAGTTGGCTCATGGTAGCTGTGTTCTACATGTTTCCCTGAACCCTGTCTCTACTAGTTTTATATCCCTTAATATATGTTTGTACAATAATTTCACCTTTTCAGTGCTCAGTTATCATGTGATGTCAAGAGGAAAGGTGTGTGAGAGTCAGGGCATAGCACCAAGATTGCCAGTTAGATCTTTGACCATAGTTTTGAATCATTAACCTTTAGGTTTGCCATTATTCCTATAAAATTTAAATTCCAAGGACAAGGACTGCTATATGTCTAGTAATCCTAGCACAAGATCCAAAATGAATATTTTACACTTTTGAGCACTTATTATATTTCAGGTATCTTGTTAAGAAATTTACATGTGTTATATAATTTAATTTCAGAACAGCTATGTTGGTAGGATTTATTCTACATTTATTGATGGAATGAGTTAAAGCTAGAGAGAATGTTACAATGTTGGGAGTAGCAAATAAATATTTGTTTAATGAATGTAGATATAAATAAATTAATTTTTCCCACAGAACCCCTTCTTTCATTTTTTAAATTCAAACTTTTTATCGAATTCAAAAAATCAAATAGACAAAAGGCAGCTCAACAAGTTATGGAGCCATTACTCCAAAAAAGTTCTGTCCAGGCACTTTTATCTTATCTAATCCCAAAAACAAACTCAATTGTTCCTCCAGTGCTCAGAAAGATACACAGATGAATGCAGATTAGTTAAAAGATATAATAGAGGTCTCCTTGTTAAGGAAGAAAATGAAGAAGAGAAAAAAAAGTGTAATGATATTCATATCTCCCAAAACCAAACTCCATTTTCTTTTTTGACCTTTAGCATTAATAAAAATTCTTGCTATTGCTAAACATTTTCAAAATTGTTGTTAAATATGGTCTATAAGTTATATTCATTTTATTTTCCCATATATTACCATATTCTTAAACCCTTGCAGTAGAACATTCCTGTATTTATATTATTAACCACAATCCTCATCTACCACCAAAATCACTGTTATACATTCCCTGTATTATCCTTCAGCTGTCCTCCAACTAACATTAACCTCCCTAGACTACTCGTTTCATTCACAATCATATCCATAATTAAACAGTGTTTGTTACACTCATTATAATGTGCTACTATCAACTCCATCCATTATCACATATTTACAGTTGACCTTATTAAACATTCTACATAAATCCAGCATCAGCTCCCCCTCTTCAACCCATATTCCATCTCTTACCAACCTACCCTCCATAGTTCAACTCCATAAGTCTACTCATTGTATTTAGTTCATATCAATGAGACCATACAATATTCATCATTTTATGTGTGGCTTACTTCACTCAACATAATGTCCTCAAGTTTCCTCCATGTTGTCATATGATATCCCAATAGATTTCTTCTTACAGCTGAATAGTATTCATATGTACATATCATATTTTGTTATCCATTCATCATTTGACAGACATTTAGGTTGTTTTCATCTTTTAGCAATTGTGAATAATACCACTATGAACATTGGTCTGCATATATCTAATGGTTAGGGTTTGGAGTGCTCTCCTTTCTTTTCTAACTAGCATACATTATGAATCTTTTTATATTGCAAAATAATTCAAACTGTTAGAGCCATTTCTATACTTGGTCAACATATTTGACAATGGCATAACTAATTTTATCATAAGCTCCCATTAATTTCTGAGCAAATAATCCCTCCTAAAGTACGGAAAAGCTCTGTTGTAACTCTGAGGTTCTGTGCTTAAAGGAGGATGGTGCAGCAGATGAATATTCAATGGCTGAAGAAGACAGCAGGTAGAGAAGTGTGTGTTCTCTCTCCAGTTCTTTCTACATACCTGAATCTCTGTTACATTCCTTCGGGGCCCTTGCCACATCACCAGACCTCAGGTTGAAACACAATAATGTTAGCCACCTTCTGCTTGAAACACACACGTGCGTGCACACAAACACACACTTCAATTTCCCCTTTTGTGAATTGTTTCTCCTTTTAAACTGCTACTGTTCATTTCAGTTCAGTTCATATACATGATCACCTTCAGTGTCATCTTTTTCATGCCTATGTACTGATTGCTTTGACTTCTGGTAGGTTCATATCATATCACCTCTTCCAGCGTCCCAAAGACCTTAAAGAGGTATGTAAGCAATTGAAGTGAGGCAGGAGACGGAGAGTGTAGGGCAGAGTGAGGATCTGGACATTTAAAAAATAATGATATTAAGTCCATTAGGAGAAGTACACTCCTAGACAAATATCATTCCTATCTGATGAATAACCTCTTCCAAAACTGGGTGTGGAAGTTTAGAAGGGGCTCTGGATTGCCAATTAATGTCAGGGTATATAAAACAGATTTAAACATAATTAAGATCACATTTCCATGATTGAACCATTATTATTTTATGTTGAATGCATTTGTCCCTGGCAAGAGCGTAGTCTAAAGGATGTTCAAACATGTAATAAATGAGTTTGAAATGTAAATGGTTAGTTTCTTTCTGAAGCTTATTTGAAGACTCTAAGACTACATAATTTAGAAATCTCTCTCTTGTGTGTGTGCACGCACAATTTTATTAACATCTTGACTTAGGTAGATAATTAGAATGCTGATATTAAAAATAACACAAATATACGGGGAGTGGATGTAGCTCTCAAGTGGTTGAGTGCCTGCTTCCCATGTACAAGGTCCTGGGTTCAAGCCCCGCTACCGCCTCAAAACAAAACAAAACAAATGAAAAATAAAAATAACACAAATATTGACTTAAATTTATCCAAAAAAAATGGTTCTCAGCATGGTTTTAACTGTAAGCTGGATTAAAATGCTCTAATGATGTTTTTTCCTTTAAATGATTTTTTTTTGTTCAAAAATAATGAAAATCGTATGAATATATTTTTTATTTTCCCTCACAGTTCTTCCTATCCACCTCTTCTCAGGCTACTATCAAACTTCTTTAATTCAGTACCCATTTGATGGAGGTCTTGAGGAGCTGATCAAAGCGGCAACCTTCATCCGGCAGTCCTCACTCCACTTTTTCAGGCTTCTCCTCACTTATTCTTTGAGTTAGGTTTAAAGAACATTTGTATGCATCAGAGTTCGAACGTATCAAGAAAACAAAAGTATACTAGGGATTTCAAACTAGAGATTTTAAAGTAAGGAAATGGTTAAACAGATGTTGGAGAACTGAAAGAATCTAAAATTGAACACTACAGTAATAACTGCAAGAAGCAGCTGTTATCCATAGGGTTGGAGAAGCAAAGAAAATGACTGAGGTTATCAGAATCCAGACTCTTGACTCTGAAGAACAGGGACTTGGACCTCTGAAGAGTGTGCATTGCCCAGCTTGTGTGGGTATCTCTGAGACTACATAATGAGGCTCATTCTTGGAGTGTGGATATTCTGGGAATGTGAAAAAATAAGCTGGACTCTGCACCATCTGCTGCTGCCAGTGAGAAGGACCATTGCTGGGTCAATGCTAATAGGAACTTCAAGCTAAACAGAAAAGATTGTCCCTCCTTCCTCTTCCTGTTTTCTAATATCCTTTACCATTGGCAGAACCTAAGAGGGTACCAGCTAATAAAGCAGAAATACAGATTGCAGAGTTCAAGTATCTCAAATCAAAGTATAGAAGAATGAATTTGTCATCAAGGAAAAACAGTTTAGCAATTGGTATATGTGGTAGACAGAATAATGGTCCCTCAAAGATGTCCATATCCGAATCCCCAAAACCTGTGAACAAATATGTTATCTAACATGGCAAAGGGTATTTTGCAGATGCAATTAAGTCAAAGACTTTAAGATGGGAAGATTAGCATGAATTATTATGGTGGACCCAAGGTAGTCTCAAGGGTCCTTATGAGGAAGAGGCTGGAAAGTCAGAATCAGAGGAGAGGTGATGATGGAAGCAGAGGTCAGAGAGAGAAAGAGAAATATATATTTGAAGCTCTATCCTTCTGGAATTGAAGACAGAGTCAGGGACCAGGAGCCAAGGATGCAGGTAGTCTCCAGAAGCTGGAAAGGGTGAGAAAATGGATTCTGCCCTAGTGCCTCCAGAAGGCAGGCAGCTCTGCCAACACATTAGTTTTAGCTCCATAATATCTATTTTGGGCTTCTGACCTCAAGAAGGTAAGAGAATAAGTTTGTGCTGTTTTAATTCACTAAGTTTGTGGTAATTTGTTATAGCAGCAACAGGAAATTAATACAACATGGCATTGAACTGTAACATTGCAAAAGTAGAGGAATAAACACTTCCCAAAAATGGCAAAAAAATATATATATATATGTTGAGCAGACACTTTGTAAAAGAAAATATACAAATTGCCAAAGGATACATGAAAAAGTGTTTACCATTCTTAGTCAATAGAGAAATTCAAATTAAAACCAAAATGAGATGCCACTAGATATCAAAAAGAATAACTATAATTTAAAAGACTGGCAATAGCAAGTGTTGGAGACAGTATAGTCATTTTCTGATAAAAAGGTAAAATGATATAACCTCTTTGTAAAACTGTTTGGTAGCTTCCAATAAGTTAAACATACACTTCCCCTATTGCCTGCTCCTGGGTATATAGCCCCAAATAATCAAAATATATGTCCACAAAAGACATATGTATGAGAATGTCCATAACAATACAAGTACCCATCAACAGGAGACTAAATAAACACATCATGATATATTCATCCAATGTAATAGTGCTCATCTATAAAAATGACCAAAATAAAGATTATCCTAACAAGATGACTCTCAAAAACTTTATATTGAGAGAAAAAGTCAGACACAAAAGAGTAAATACTGTATGATCTCATTTATATAAATTTAGTAGATTGCAAAAATGGCCATATCCCTCCTTTCCAAATTCATGCCCTGGTGTTTTATACCACCTTCTATCAAGAAGGAGTTAATTATTATTCACTGCCTTTAATCTGGAATGGACTGTCATAGGCAAGGCTTCATAGGCTTTCTTACTAGCCCAGCAATTAGCATGGAGTTGGTGGGGTAAAGCCTGAAGTTGTTCTCCTGGGTTTTCTAGGAGGAGTACAAAATAGCAGAGTAGGTGCTGGTGATAAAAGATCTGGCTCCTCCAAAATGTTTCCTCTGCCAGCCAGTCACATTAGCTAAAATTCCTCCCATGAGATTGATTCCTTAGGAATAATCTAAGACTGTTTAATCTGGTTGCAGCCAGGAAGAACAATTTATGAGCTACCTTTACTTTTCAACAATCTCTCATCTCATGGAGGGGTAAACTTCTCAGAATCCTTCCTTGCATGCTATGGGAATTTCTGCAGAATTACTCATTGAAACCACAAGTGGATTTCATTTAAGCCTAGAATCTCTCAGGATTTCTGATTAATCACACACTCAACTTCCCTTTCACAACACATGATATACTCACCATCACTATTGTACTCTTTTGGGTTTACATTCCCTCTAATTGTTCTAGGTATATGTCTGTCTTCCTAATTAATTTTCATTGCTTGAGAACAGGGATCATGATGTACTGTTTTTCACTATTCTAATAAAAGGGCCTGCCCTAGACAACTTAAAAGTAAACACCTATTGAAAGGTACCTCTCATCTTTATTCATAGGTCTCTATAATCCAGGATGAAAAAAGACTTCATTCTAGATTGTGTCTGACTCATCTCCTGCCACAGGTGTGGTCTACTAGGACTCTCAAGATGTATTCCACATTTCAAAGTACATCTGACATCATTAAAAAAAATTTTTTTAATATATTTTTATTATAGAAGTTGTGAACTTACAAAACAACCGTGCATATGTGTAGAATTCCAATATAACAGCCCTTCACCAACATACCACACCGTGGTGGAAGATTTATTACAGATTGAGATAATATCATCAGACTATTACTACCAACCATGATCCATGGTGTACATTTGGCACACTTTTCCATACCGTCCTATTATCAACACAGTACATCCTTGACATTGATGCAAGAATATTACAGTCCATAGGTCACACCAATCGTATTTTTCCCATGCTTCTCCATATTCCCACCATCCTGCAATAATGATGTACAGCCACTCTAACTCACAGAAGGACATTCTTGCATCTGTACCATCAACCACAATTCTCATCCACCTCTGGATTCACTGTGTTATTCAGTCCTTAGATTATTCTCTAGCTTTCTTTTAACTGACATTTACATCCCTAGACTACCCTTTTCAGTCTCAATCCCATTTATAAACCAGCTGCTACTCACCATAATGTGTTACCATCAACTCTACCCATTTCCATACTTTTACAGTCAAGTTAATTAAAACTTCTACATACATTAAGCATCAGTAGTCCTGCTCAGCCCTTCTCTTATCTCCTAATAACCTATTCTGTAGGTTTTAACTCAGTGAGTTTATTTTTTGTATTTAGTTTATATTAACGAGACCATGCAATATTTGTCCTTTTGTGTCTGACTTACTTCACTCATAATGTTCTCATGAATCATCCATGCTATCATGTATGTCTCAATTTCATTTCTTCTTACTGCAGCATAGTATTCCATCATATGTATATGCCACATTTTGCTTATCCATTCATTGTTTGATGGACACTTGGGTTATTTCCATCTTTTGGCAATTGTGAATAATGCCACTATGAACATCAGTGTGCAGATGTCTGATCATGTCACAGTTTTCAGTTCTTCTGGATATATTCCTAGTAGAGGGATCACTGGATCATATGGAAGTTTTATATTTAGCTTCCTGAGGAACCACCAGAGTGTCTTCCACAAAGGCTGCACCATTTTACAATCCCACTACCAGTGAAGGAGTGTCCCTATTTCTCCACATCCTCTCCAGGACTTATTGTTTCCTGTTGTTGTTGTTTTTAAAAAATAATGGCCAGTCTATGCAGTGTGAGATGCTATCTTATTGTTGTTTTGATTTGCATTTCCCTAATAGCTAGTGATATGGAACGATTTTTCATGCGCTTTTTAGCCATTTATATTTCCGCTTTGGAGAAATGCCTATTTTATCTTTTGCCCATTGTTTAATTGGATTGCTTGCTCTTTTATTGTTGAGCTGTATGATCTCTTTTTATAGAATAGAAATAAAACCCTTAACGGGTGAACCTGGAGGACATTATGTTGAGTGAAGCAAGCCAGACACAAAAGGACAAATACTGTATGAATGCATTACTATGAACCAAATATATTGTGTAATATATTGTTTGATTCAAAAAAAAAAATTACATGTATCCATTACATTTAATTGAGAAATGTATATATTTATTCATCTGTGTTTACTTTTTAGTTTTTAATTGTTTATGTTTTCAATTATCAAATGTACAAAATAAAGTTAAAAAAAAAAAAAAGGCTAAAACAAAAACAAACAACAACAACAAAAAAACCCTTAACGGATATGTGGTTTCCAAATATTTTCTCCCATTGAGTGGGCTGCCTTTTCACCTTCTTGAGGAAGTCCTCTGAATCATAAAAGTGTTTAAGTTTGAGGAGGCCCCATTTGTCCATGTTTTCTTTCCTTGCGTGTGCTTGTGCTTTTGGTATAAAGTTTAAGAATGCACCACTTACCACTAGGTCTTGAAGATGTTTCCTATACATTTTCTTCTAGGAGTTTGTGGTACTTGCTTTTATATTTAGATCTTTGATCCATTTTACATCATTTTTTCAATCTTTCCATTTTTCATTAGGTGTTAATGATCTTAGCTAGTTGGTTGAAAGAAAAAGAGACTTTGACCTAAATTACCTTAAGCTTTGAATGGCTGACATTCACAAAACTCATTCAGAAATATTTACATTCTTAAAAAAAAAGTTAAGTCAATTTCAGACAATGAGGGAACTCAGGGGACAAAGGCATATGTAGTTACAGAATTTCCCTTTCCCTAGGAAAATGTGCTGATAATATACTTATGAACTTAACCTTAAAATGCTTAGAGTTTAGAAAAAAATTGTTTCCCTACATTGGATGGGGTAATAGTTAAGCATGAAGAATCTGGAGCCAATTTTCCTGTGTTAAAATCCAATTTACTTATGCTCTCTTTGCCTCACTTTTCTTACTTATGAAATGGATGATATCACATGGGATAATAGAAACTACATCATTAAGCCATTGTGAGGATGAAATGAGTTAACAGAGGTAAATCTCTTTGAATTGTATCCAGCATATAGTGAGCCAAAAATAGATGTTAGCTTTCCTGTATTTGTAATGTCCTTAGAACACTGAACTCATTGATTCCACTCCATCTTAATCTTAAATTCTAATTTTGAAGGACAGGGAGAAGACAAAGGGATTCGCACCCAAAATACTGCCTTTCCTCCCATAGCATAAGTTTTGCTACTTTTCAGTGTTTATTTCCCTAGAGCAGATGGAAGCCATTATAAGAATTGTAATGTTCTGAAATGCTGTGAGTTTCATGATGACAAAAATATATTTTATGGAATTACCAGTTATTTATTGAAGCATGATTGTTGGCACTTTTACTATAGAATCAATCAAAACTCTTGCTCTTTGAGAATTATTAAAGATACTTTCTAGGAAATTTTTATAATAATTAAGTAAAAATATTCCTAATTATATACATACATATGGAGACACATGATTGATTAATTTTACATAAGCTAAAATGATAAGGTTAAATAAAATTTAGGGTGGAGAAACAAGGGGATTAGATAGCAGTGCCTTTTGGCTAAATGTGATATTGTAGTCTAAATCTATTACATATTCTAAATAACTATTGTTAAAATGAGGCAATTTATTGAGGTTCTATGCTTCTCAAATTGCTTGTCATATATTAACTTCTTTATTCCTTACAGCAGCAAATCTCAAATACATGTATAGATATATATATTATACATGCTATACACATTTGAGATGGTTAGTAGCTTCTTCTTGGACTTTGGGTATCAGAAAACTAAGGGTTGATGAAACTTTATGAGAAAGAATAAGGTGTGATCTAGTTTGGGACAATTGCCATTGGCCTAAGAAATATAGCCAATGGGCTTTAACATCCCCCTACCAGTTATTATTTTTGAACCATACTGTACTGCACCTGGATAAACAAAGTTTGAAGTTGTTGCTTCAGAATTTTCCATGAAATAGAGCTGATTACCACCTTCAGTGGCATCCCATATTTTTGATATCTATATTTTCCTTCTCAAAGAATAGGCATATATTATTCTGATTTCACAGAAAGATAATGAGGCTGAGAATATCCTTTGAAATTTGGTTAAATGCTAGGCTAACAAATTTATTTTACTGGACTTTCTCTGATTTGGGTATTGTAATGGATAGCTAATGGGTGGAATTCAAGTACACACTTCTGAGTAGTGGATAAAGTTTTTATTATTTTAAAAGCACATTTATGCTCCTGGCAATTTCTCTAGTATTTTTGTGATCAGTCACTGCTTTAAGACAATTTAGAAAATGAGCACTTTCCACTCTCTTTTCCAAGGACAGGCAAAATGGAGCTTAGAGCAAATTTTACAGACACTGTGCTCTGCCCGTTAAGCGCTCAGTAAATATTATCAACTAATACCTCTTTTTACAGTCTAATTACTTCCTCTATGACGTTTAGGTCCAATGGATTCTTTATCAAGAGATTTCTGCCCCCTGAACTCAACAATGTTCTTAGCTGCTGCTGGGAGAGCACAGGCATGCCCATAATTCCTTGAGCTCTGTAGCCTGTAGAGGCTGATCCTTGAGTGACCTCTAGACTATTGAGTGAGTTCTTAAACAGAAAGAGAGCAAAGGCATGTAATGTCCACTAACTTTAAAAATAACAACAACAACAACACTGTGGCTGTGTAGAGGGTGGGGGAAATGAGAAACAAGTGAAAATCATTGCTTTTTAAAATAAATTGAATAAAGCTAATTGATTAGCTGACTGACTTGTCAGTGATCTATATCTTTTAAAGGAGATGGCATTTCCTGTTGCAGATCTTATTCTCTTTTCAGACAAGACCACAAAAAGAACACAGGATCTGCTTTAGCTCTCCTGGCTTCAAAGAAAACAAGGGGAAGGTATTTTACTTCATTTTCCTTCTCTTCCACCCCACCCCTGCTCTCCCCTACCACCGCCAAAACCCTAAATAAAGGTTTTGCTGATTGTTGTGTCAGTTGGTGAAAGGAGATGCAGACCATTTGAAATGTAAGAGGCAATAGGCTTTACTGTATTCGCCTAGGTATCCTTTACTATTTTTAATTAATTTTATAATTATCAATATAAATATTATGTTCACAAAGCAAAAATAAGGGACTCCACCCTGTGGAATTAAATAAATATCCATAAATTAGCTCAGCCAGTCTGCCAAGGCTGAATAACCTAGTGTCTTAAATGTATGCTTTAATAGCACATTGAATGATTTTGAATTCCTTTAAGTTTTACTTTAATTATAAATCTGCCTGTCTCCTTTTTCCTCAAATCCAAAGGATAACTACATTTTTCATTCAATTATTTTTACCATGCCAATCTGCCATGGATCTAATGAAAATATTTAGGTAATCTATTGTTTCAAGAAGAAGAAGAATAACACATGGTATTAAAACTAATTTTCAGAAAAAAATTATTGCATTTTTAATGAACAAGCCTATTTAGCATTTTATAGCTCTTGATTAAGTATTGTATAGTATACTTTTCTTTGAAATCTCAGCATGTTTCTGTAGCTTCAGTAAACAAGAGCAGACCCCACAGCATCAATCCTTTAAAAGGAAATTTTGTGTGTGTGCTAGGTAGTCTATTTTTTAATGTTTTTATTTTTAAAGAAGCTTTAGATTATATAAATGTTACATAAAAAAATATAAGGGATTCCCATTTGCCCCACTCCCTTCCACTCCCACACTTTCCAACATCAACAACATCCCTCATTAGTTTGGTACATTTGTTACATTTGATGAACACATATTGAGCATAGTTACTAACTATGGATTACAGTTTACATTATAGTTTACACTCTGTCCTGCACAATTTTGTAGGTTATGACAAAATATACAATGGCTTGTATCTGTCCTGCAATATCATGCAAGACAACTCCAATGTCCTGAAAATGTCCCCATATTATACCTCTTCTTCCCTTTCCCATCCCTCAGAACCTCTTGTGACCACTGCCTTTATATCAATGATAAGAATTCTTCCATTGCTAGAATAATAATGTCTACAGTAGAATAATAATAAATCTACTTTAGTCCATTGTTCATTCCTCAATCTTGAGGATTTGGGGATGGTGATGCCCACTATGCTTCTAATTCAGAACGAGCTTAGATCCCATGGAGCAGATGGATGGAACTATTTTGCTTGCAGTAGCAGACACTGTCTGTTCCTTGGGATGGACATTGTCCATCATCATCTCCTTGTTAGTTGTCCTGGATGAGTCCAATGAACTGGAGAGTAGGTGTTGCAACTCTACTGAAATTCAGGTCTCAACTGGCAAATGGACAGAACAAAGATTTAAGTCTCTGGGACATATATTTACCAAGTATAGTGATAATTATAGATTCAAATAAAAGGGGCAGAAGAGTCAGGTGTAGAGAACTTATACATGAGTGTAACACTTACACTGGAGAGCATAAATTCCAATGTAAAGCCCACTGACAGAGTGCCGAATTCCTGAGCTATCTGCCCTGCTTTAGAGCCCTCAGGAGCCTAGCTATTTGAGAAACTGTTACTGTGGCAGTCAATGAGATCCTGCTGAGACTTGCATAAGCCTAACCTCTGGAATGACCTCCCAAGTCACTTTGAAGTCTCTTAGCCATGTAAATTCATTGTTTTTACCATTTCTCTCTTTTGGTCAAGGTCTTTTTCCAGATGCATTGCTAGTTGGCACTCGGTAATAATCCCTCAATGCCAGAGAGGCTCATCCCCAGGAGTCATGTCCCATGCCGAGGGGAAGGTGGTGTGTTTATAGGATGAGTTTGGCTTAGAGAGAGGCCACATATGAGCAACAAGGAGGCTTTCAGGAGGTAACTCTTAAGCAGCATTTAATACTAGGCCAAGTTTCAATTTCACAAGAAAAGGTTCATAAGTACAATCATCAATATCAAGGATAAAAGGAAAATTTTATTGGCTAAGATTTAATCAAGATTAGCATTCCCAGCCTGTCAAAATATAATGATGCCTGCTATATACATAGTTTGATGATGCTATAAGAAGCAAAATTTTACTTGTCTGATTAATTTTTCCTTCTTCTGTGGGGTTTCAATCCAGGGTATTTTGCACATTGATAAAACTAGGAATCCTTTAAGTATGGTCAAGTTGCAGCTAGAATCATAAAATTGTGGAATTAAGCTTTTCTATAAATACAGCACAGCTCTGTAAATTCTGTTTTCTAACAAATTTCCACTGTAAAATCAAAGCAGTATTCATATAGAAAAGTCTCACAGCAGGCTAAGACAAAATTATTGTTAAAGACAAGTTTGGGTTGTCAAAGAAAAATAAGTTGACATCTTTTAAAAAATAAAAAAGGAGCAGTCCACCTCCAGCAGGTCCCACTTTCTGACCAAGAGTCTTTCTTAGCTCCATCTAAAAACACTGGGGTATTCCCAAGCTCTCTATCTCCAGATCTCAACAGTGTGTACCCTGGTATAGTGATGAGTTTTGAGGTCTGATAGATTCGGTTTCAAGTCTGGCCCTGCCACTTAAACAAATTATTTATCCCCCTGGTCTTCAATTTCCCAATTTGTAAATTTAAGACAAATAGTCCCCAAATATATACATATTCACCATATACATACATATCTTAACTGAACACAGGAGGTAGACCACAAACAACAAGGATGGGATACAAACCCATGCATGCAGAGCACAATGGATTAGCAGTCCATCGACTTAACCACTTGGCCACCTCATCCACGTATCTTAACTTCTATGTTTGTTGATGTCATGGTTTGTAAAACATGCTTTAGCTAATTGTAGAAATTTATAAGACATGGATACTATAGGATTTGGGGAGATGGTAGAATTATATTATGTTGGATTGTGGTGGTGGTTATACAACTGTATGTATTAGCCAAAATTTGCAGAATTGAACACTAAAAAAGAGGACTTTTTCTGTATGTAAATTACACCTTAATAAAACAGTGGAGAAAAATATTGTAGTGTAGAAAACAGTGATAACTTATGAGATGTATCCATTACTAATTACTTCAAATGCTTAGAACGTACAGGTAACTTAATTTTTTAATCCATTTCTTCCTTACAGTTAAAACTTATATTCTACACTTTATAAAAATATCGGGGTCACAGCTCAGGTGTTTGAGACAGTCACTCTGCTTCTGTCTCCCTTCTTTCCTTCTCTACTGATTAAATAAAAATGTTTCTGACACTCTCTAAACCTAAAGCGAAATGTGGAATTTTGTTTATCTTTATCTTAACAACAAAACAAAACAAAAAAACGGGTGTCCTACTTTGATCACAGGCATCTATTAATTTGGTACATCTAACAAGATCACCATGTGGTCCATGCTCCTTGTATGAACTATATCATGGAATGGTGTGATGGATACCCTCTCAGTAAATGTCAGGAGTTGCAAAGTTTTATGACAATATGATGAGATAGAAGGGGAAAGGACATTTCCTAGTTCAAATTCTCAGACTTGAGAGCTCACTGGCCAGATTTTACTTGTAGAAATCCAATCCCAGCAACCACCAAAATTGGGGTGCTGTACTAAAACATTTGAGTTCTAGTCCCAACTTCTCCACTAACTGAGTCACCTTGAAAAATCACCCTTTACAATTTCTGAGATCTAGTGTCCTCATTGCCCCATGGATATGGTACCTATTTTATAGAAATTTATGAGATTCAAATGAGATAATGTATATAAAAACATGTTGAAATTGTCAAGTCCCATCCAAATATATTCATAATGTTTGTATGAATGTGTGCTGAGCACAGGACTACCAATGATTGCCCTTTGTACCACCTCATCCCTAAAAAATCACTTTTTCATTTGTTTATGAGGCTTCAACTGGTCAATATGTGACCACAAATACTAAAGGCCTCCTTTTACCGCTTGGGATGAATAAGAGGCCAAGGTGGCCACCATCAATATAGAGCTATCATTTTAGTCATAATAGTTTATGACACCAATGACTAGAAGTTCACAATGATGTACTCAGCTCAGCCCAACATGTGGGACAGCATCCATACTAAGCAAACTTGGGACAACAGAACAGAATGATTTAGACAAGGTGCTTTGGTCATTATTTTCAGCCATTTTGCATAGCAAAGCTTTAGTATCTGATATGAAATCCAAAAACCAAGATTAGAATGCTCTTTCAGTTCTTGAACAAATTATTCCATAATAATATGTACAGAGATTTCCAGTGTCCTTAAATAGATGCCTAGTGGTAGCCCATTGAACGTGCCCTGAGCAACTATTATCAAGAAGCACAGAAGGGAGCTGCTTTTTCTTTTTTTTTTTTTTTTTTTTTTTCTTTAAGATTTTATTTATTTATTCATTTATCTCCCCCTTGCTGCTTGTGCTCGCTGGGTCAGCTAACCACACCATGTGGGCAGGCTTGCCTTCACCAGGAGGCCCCGGGAACCGAACCCGGGGCCTCCCATATGGTAAATGGGAGCCCTACTGATTGAGCCACAGCCGCCTCCCAGGAGCTGCTTTTTAATGGACAAATGCAAAGGTCTTATGCCAGTCTAGGCAAGAGGCATCCTTCAGGTTTCTATTGATGGGAAAGGGTGAGGCGGGTTGAATGCCAAAAGTTTCTTTTTTCTGGTTGTTAGAGGCTATGGGACTGTAGAGTTCAACCGAGCTGCCTGAGGCTACTTAGTCCTCTGCTTTCTTAGAGGTAATGCCAGCTTGGTATCAGCCGAGCTTGTGACAGGAGGGCTTTTGACTCTAAAGCCTGATGCAGGGAGTTAGCACACCTCAGGTGAACCTAGATCCTGTGCAGATCTCAATTCACCATGCCTGCTTTTTCACCACAGCTGTGTGCATAACCTGGTGGTCTGCCCAACTCTCTGTGAGGTGTGAGAATTTGGAATTAGTATCCTTCCAGCTGTCAGCTTATCTTTTATTATCTTGTCATGTTTCATTATGTTCCTTAGCTGATTCCATTTACTTTCAATCCTTTTAAAAATCTTTCTAATTTTCTTAGTTTTCTTTCATTGACATAAGATATACAGTAAAGTATGTAAAATACACTAATCTGTGTAACCATCACCAGGATGAAAGTACAGAATATTACTGGCATCCTAGAAATTTCTTTCATGTTTGCTCCAAATAATTACATGCATTACCTTTCCCCAGAGATAAAACTATTCTGACTTCTATTGCCAATAAATTGGTCTTGCATGTTTCAAACTTCATGGAAATAAAATATAACACTATGTACTTTTTTTGTCTGGCTTTTTAGAGTATCATTATTTTGATATTCACCCATGTTGCTCTGAGTATCACTATTCCATTCTTTTTTATTGCCTATAATATTCCATTGTATGAATGTACAATGACTTTTTATCCATTTCCCTGCTAATCAACATTTTGGCTGATTCTTGTTTTTGGCTGTTATGAATAATAATTCTATTAACACTCTTATAAAGGTCTTTTTGGTGAACATATGTAAGAATTTCTATTCAGTATATAATTAAAAGTAAATTTTCTAGATTGTGGGGACTGTATAAATTTAGCATTAGTAGATACTATAAGTTTCCCAAAGTGGTTGTACCAATTTACTCTCCCACCAGCAGTGTGAGAAAATAAGCCTTAATGCTGTAAATCCTTACAATTTTTTAATTTAGTGGGTGTAAAGTCTTATATTATTGTGGTTACATTTTTCTGATAAGTAATAATGATTATCTTTTGATATGCTTATTGTTACTTAGATATCCTGTTTTATGAAATGCCTGAATTTTAAAAAATTCATATATGTGTTGGTTTGAAGCTGCATGTACCCCAGAAAACATTCTTAAATTTAATACATACCTGTGTGTGAGCCCATTATAAGTAGATCCTTTTGATAAGGTTCCTTCAGTTAAGATGTGTCCCACCTAAATCAGGATGGGTCTTAATCCTATTATTGGAGTCCTTTTTACGAGAATGAAGTTCAGACACACAGAGAGAGAGCGAGCCACAGGAAGCAAGAAGCTTCACCAATGGAATCTGGAAGAGGAGGGAGAGACCAAGACATACCGCCATGTGCCTTACCATGTGACAGAGGAGCCAAGGATTGCTGGAAGCCAGCCCCAGAATGCCATAGTTTTCAGGGAGAAAGCATCTCTTTGATGATACCTTGATATGGACTTTCTTTTCGCTTCAAAACCATAAACTAATAAACTCCCACTATTAAGCCAACCCATTTCGTGGTATCTGCTTTCAGCAGCCTAGGAAACTAAAATAGTATAGTTTGTTTGTTTCATATTAATTAGCATGAATTATTTCTATATTCAGGATGCCAGCCCTTTGCCAGATAGATCCATTACAAATATCGTCTCTCAGTTTTTTACTTATCTTTCGTTCTTGGAATGATTGATGTATTTTGATGTATTAAAAAGCTTGTTTTTATTGAAGTCCAATTTTTCAGTTTTCCTTTTTTCATGGTAGGCGCTTTATGTGTCTGTTTAAGAAATCTATGCCTACCCTAAAGTCATAAAGACATTTTTTTGTGTTCTCCTTGAAACTTTCATTTTCTGCCTTTTATATATGTCTATCTCAACTTTTGTTTATGCTGTAATGTAGGAGTCAGGGTTCAGTTTTCCATATGATTTTTAATTGCTACAACACAATCTAATGCAAAGACCTCTGTTCCTACACTGAACACCAGTGGCACGTTCATGGTAAGTCAAGAGCCTCCACATATGTGAGTCTATCTCCAGACTCTTAATTCTTTTCCATCCATTTGTCTCTCTTTGTACATTACCACATGGCCTTAATAATGGAGCTTAATAGTAAGTCTTGAAATCCAGTAGTGTGAACCCTCCAGCTTTGTTCTTCTTCAGAACTGAATTAACTCTATTAGATCTTTTTATTTACATATACATTATAGAATCAGCTGGTCATTTTCTATACAAAAGCCAGCTAGGATCTTGATTGAAAATGTATTGAATTTATAAATCATTTTGGAGGAAATAACATCTTAAAAATATTGAAGCCTTCCAACCCCTGAACATGGTAGAGCTCTTCATTTATTTAGGTCCTCTTTAATTTCTTTCATCAACATTTTATAGTTTTAATTGTAGATATCTTACATATCTTTTTTGAAATCTAATCCATAGATACATGGTTTTTAGGTACTATTGTAAATGGGGTTGATTTTCGAATTTCCTTTTCTTTTTTGGCTGGTATAGAGAAAACAAAAGTGATTTTTTTTCTATGTTGATTTTCCATCCAGAAAATTTTCTAAATTCGCTTATTAATTCTAATAGTTTATAACTTCTTAAGGATTGCTTAGGTACATAATTATGTATTGCAGATAGAGACAGTTTTAATTCTTTCATCCTTTAATGTCTTTATAAATTTCCTTCATTTTTATTCCATTGATTAGAATGACCAGTACATATTAAATATAAATGGAAATAGTGGGAATCCTTATCTTGCTCACAAACTTAGGGGAAAAGAGTTCAATATTTCACCATTAAATGTGATGCCAGAACTAGGTTTTTGGTAGGTCCTTTATTTAAATCACAATAAGAATCTTATTTTCTATGCCTAGTTTGCTGAGATTTTTTTTTCCTGCATTATGAATGGCATTGAATTTTGTCATGTGACTTTTTGCATCTATTATGATGATACGATTTTCACTGTTTTTAAACTTTTCTGCTCATTATATTGACTAATTGATTTTCAAATATTAAGCCATCATTGCATTCCTGAAGTAAATTTTGCCCTTATGCTATTTCTATATTGTTGTATTCTCTTTGTTAATATTGTATTTAAGAATTTCAAGTCTATGTTCATGGGAGATAAAGGAATGTATTTTATTATAATGTCCTTCTCATGTTTTGGTATCACAGTTATGCTGACATTATAAAGTGAAGTGAAAAATGTTCCTCTTTCTTTATTACCTGAAAAAAATCAGTATAAACATGGTATTATTTCCTCCTTAAATTTGTGGGGAAATTAAGCTGTGAAGCCATTTTAGTCTGGTTTCCAGGGCTTCTGTAGTGAAAAAAAAAAATACAGATCAATATTCCTGTCCTCATGGACTTAAATTCTAGTAGGGGACACAGACAAAAACATAGCATGCATTGTTCCAGACAGAAGGATCAGCCAGGCAAGGCCCCAAGGTAGGGCTATCCCTGGCAGTTTCAAGGCTGTGGTAGTTTGAGACTGTTTTACCCTGGAAGAGCATGTTCTTAAAGCTGATCCATTCCCGTGGGTGTAAACCTATTGAAGGGGGACCTTTTGATTAGGTTACTTCAGTAAGGCCTGGCCAGGGTGTGTCTTAATCCTCTTCCTGGAGTGCTTTATGAAGAGGATGAATACAGAGAGAACACACAAAAGCAGAGGGAAAGCCAGAGGAAGGCAGAAGCTAAAGCAACAAAACCTGAAAGAGAAGGGAGAAACCATCTCCTGATGTTGCCCTGATTTGGACATTTTCACAGCCTCTGAACTGTAAATTTGCAAGCAAATAAACCCCCATTGTAAAAGTATGCATTTCTGGTATAACGCATTACAGCAGTTTTAGAAAACTAAAACAAAGGCCATATTAATGGCCAGTGTGTGATGGAGGAACAGTAGAAGGATGCCAGAGATGTTACAGGGGGCCAGCTTGTGGAGAGCCTCCAGGCCACTTTGGGGTCCATGGCTTTCACTCTGAGTGAAATGGTGAGCCACTCCAGGTTTTGAGCCAAGAAGTGGCAGGGTATGACTTACATTTTAAAGGCATCACTCTGGCTGCTGTGCTGAAAATAGTTTTAAGGGAACAAGAGTAGAAGCAGGAAGACCAATTAGGACCATTTAATTTCATCCTCCTCCCCCTCCTCCCCTCCCCAATGAAGTAAAAACTATTTTAATATCACTTTATAGATGAAGAAGCTAAGGCTCAGGGAGCCTATATAACTTGCTTAATGTGTTTATGTTCCCTTTCATTCTATGAATACATTTTAATTTTCCCCATGTTCTTCTGGACCTCTTCTTCCATGTTTAATGGCTGGAGCTCATGAAAGCAGATGCTGATAGCTCATTTTAGACCTTTAATTCTTGTTAAGCAAATTTCAGAAAAGTTCTCTCTCTCAATATACCGATGTGAATTGTCACATATTAAGTCTAGACTTTGAAGGGACTTGACCATATCAGATCTAATCCACCCTCATCATCTATTACACTTGTCAACAATACATTTTCTAACCACAGTGCATGAGGTATGGCAGAATAGCTCTTGCCTCAACACCTGAACTATGTCTAAATAACCAGTGCAAATAACAGTTATCTCAAAGAAACAAAGAAACAAAGAAATAAACAAAAAACATGTCCTTACGAAGTGTGGCAGTTTGAGATTATTTTATGAATCCCAAGAAGAAAAACCTAACTATTCCTCTGGATGTGATACACTTTGATTGTATTAAATTCAGCTGAAGTGTCTGACTAGATTACCTGTTAAGATTAGGGCTTTGATTCAACTACATCAGTAAGGTATGACTCAGGTTGAGCCCTTGCCCCCTTAGGTAGTCTGATATAAATGGACACTCACTCAAGAAGCCTCCAGAGGAGAGAACTTTGTCTTTTTTGATCCTGCTATGGGTCAGAAAGGAGAAGCCTCAAACAGCTAAAGCCCCAGGGAGAGATGGACCATTTGCCTGATAGCTTACAGCTGACCTTGGGAAGAGAGCAGAGACTGATATAGGAAGTCCTGAGAGACAAGCCCTATGCCAGCCTATAGCTGACATCGGGCTCACAAAGCCTCAGAGGAAGAGGAAGCCCAGAGCGGAAGGCTGAAATCCAGCAAAGATAACCTGCCATCTTTCTTCAACACGTGGCAGCTGACTTTGGTGAGAAAGTACCTCTTATGGTACCTTGAGTTGGACTTTTCATGGCCTTGGGACGGTAAGTTTTTACCCCAAATAAATACCCTTTATAAAAGCCAACAGATTTCTGGTATTTTACATCAGCACCTCTTTGGCTGACTAATACACCAAGTGAGCTAAACTTGTTAGCCGTATCATGACATCAGAAGGATAATACTGAATTAACAAAGAGCACAATCTCATGCCTGAATACTGGCATTTGAAACCATGTATTTGGAATCTGGAACTCAAGCCTTATCCTTTTTTTAAAATATTGACTATTTCATCATATTGGTCAAAGCATCTGGGACCAAAACACAGAAAGCTGACACTCAGGTATCATGGACTCAAAAGCAGAGTTGTTCCTTTGTAATTCTCCAAGTGCCCTGAACATATTGGGATTTTGACAGGTTTAGGTCTAAATCTTAATTTTGCTATTGATTAACTATTGATTGTAAGCAATATCTTAACCTAAATTTCAGTGTCCTTATCTGTTACATGTAGCTAATGTTAATATGTACTTCTGTTGTTGAGAATATTAAACAAAATAATGACTATATAATATAGCACTTAGTACTATTCCTGGAACATTCATGTTCAAAAATGGTAGCTATCATCATCATTATTTTTAGCTGGTATTTTCCACTAAAGCTAGCAATATGCAATAAATCTGTTCAAAGCATACATACAGAGAGAAGTATAAATATGCTTTTTACAGTGCATTTAAAACTTCTTACATCCTTAACACTCACTGGATAAAGTCAAAGCTGCAAATAAGACTGTTTCACACCCAGCCCCTCAACCACAGAGCCTGAGCCACTCAGCCAATAGATAATGTTTTACTTCCTCTGTCCCTTAGTTCCAAGCCTTATACCCTGACTTCTATCAGAGGAATTTTGAGTTATCTGCTGTCCCATTCATGAAGGCAGGATGGAAAGGAAGATACTGAGAAAGAAGGAAAGCAAAGGCAGAGGGTTGAGCAAAGTTTAGGAATTAGAAAGGAGAGTAGGTGTCATGGAAAACAGAAGAACAATTCAATTGCCACAAATAAGGCTACTGCCACCAGCTTTCTGGGAGAAAGCCTCACTACTTCCTATTCACCTAGAGTGCCCTCCAACCCCCAAACATCTGGCGCCCATCTTTCAATTAGTCTTTTTTTTATTTTTATTTTTTTATTTTTTATTGTGGGTAAAAATCAAAATTTTCACAATACATACCAATATTTGTAAAATTATATATAAATATATATGCAGATATGTGCATTTGCTTACAAAAATGTCATTTATATATATATAAATATATTTTAAGAGGTGCTTAGATTACCTAAAATATTACACGGAACCCACCGGGATTCCCATGTTGCCCACCTTCCACATCTCCCACCACATCCCACACAAACACCTCCCATAAGTGTGGCCCACCACCCTCAATGGACTTACACATCCTGGGGCCTTGCCACCAACCATAGACCACAGTTAACATCATAGACCACACTCTCTCCCACACAGTTCTGAGTGGTGTGTGCTGATTTAAAATGGCCTACATCCGTTGCCACAACGGTACTCAGGACAACCTCCAAATCCTAAAGTAGCCCCTGTATTTCAACTGCACATCCCCTCCCTGCCCTGAAAGTGTCAAGTGGCCACTGGCTCCACCTCACTGTTATAATTTCTTCCATTGCTAGAATCACCATATGTGTACAACAGAATACCATCAAGTTCACTCTAGTCCATAGTTCTTCCCCCAATCCTGAGGGGACTGGGATGGTGATATCCACTCCACCTCCAAGTGAGAGAGGGCTTATATCCCATGGATATGGTGGGTGGGATGATCCTGCCTGCAGAGTGCCTATCACCCCACACAGAGGGGCTCCTGAGAGCTCTGGAGACAACCAGGTCCTATATAAGGGGGGATAGCCCCAGAGACTGACGCCTCATCAGTGGGCTCTATTTTGGAATCTGTGCTCCTGAGAGTGACAGAATTAGGCTCAAATAAGTCCTCCCTGCACATGGTTCATCAGTCCCTTCTATTCAAACCTATATGTGATGCTGGAGTTTTTAGGTATACTTCCAGAGACTGGAGCCTCTGGCCTACCTATGTGCCAGGTGTGCGTGGAATCTCGGTGGAGCTGCAACTCCTACTCTACAGCTCAGTGGACTCATCCAAGTCACCTGGCGAGGAGTCAATTACTCTTTGATCTCACCTAGCTCAACTCTTCTCTTTCCTTCCTGGAGTGAATAAGAATGATACAGAGAATAGGAGGTAGGTCATTCTGGAAGACAGATTAAATTATTGGCTAAAATTCAAGAGCTTCTTAAGATTATCTGTAGATTATAATTATTCCCACCTCTCATTACCACAGTGACATAAACTATGCTCTTACAAGAAGAGTCAGATTTTCATAAAATTCTTTGAAACTAGGCTCTATATTCTGCAGACCAGCTAGTGTTTTCCATTTCATTATTTTATACTATGTGTCTTTAACTCAGCTTTTTCACTATTTCCTTCAAAGTCATTCAACTTTCATTCAACAATTATTGGTTGGGAATGGAACAGTGAACATCTCAAATCCCTGCTTTCATAGAGTTCACATTCTAGTAGAGGAACCACAATAAATAACCTAGAAAATATAAAATGCAATGGAAAGGTTGTAATATGTGTCGCAAAAAAAGATAAAGTTGAGAGTTGGACATTTGGTTCAAGACCTAAATGAAGTAAAGAGAGAGCCACACAATCTTGGGGTTTGTATTTCCCTGCAGAGGTCACAGCCTTGATCTGATACTCCTTTTCTAAAACAAATATTTCTGAAGAGGGATATATTTTCTGCAATTTCAAAGAACCCATTTACTTTTTTAGCCAGGAATATTTCCACAAGTAAGGGAGTTAGCATATTTCCTTTCTCGTCATCTTCCAAAATGGCAAAGGTCAGATTCTGAGGAGAGCCTCCTGGCAAGAAAGCCTCCTGAAACACTATCATACAATTCCAGAACCACACTAACATGTGTTGTAAAGATGCAAAGAAGATTCTTAATTAAAACATGCCTCATTTGTTGACAGCTTAGCTCTCTTAAACTGCCAGTCAAAGCTCAGATCCAATAAAGTTTCCAGTTCATTTACAAATTGATGTTTTCCTTTAGCCAGGTAGTTTTGTTGTTGTTGTTGTTGTTGTTTTACATTGTTATAACTTTAATTAGATTAGACATAACTAATTTCACAAGCTTATTTCACAGATTTTTACCATCCATTAAAAGTAGGCATAATTTTACATATTGTATATGCTTAAAGCTTTGCTCAAAATCCTAAAAGTCTTTATAGAGTATGATTGCATTTGCATTATTACAAAATAGTATATTATATTCTGGAACAAATATATTTCACTATTATTCACATGAATTATCAAAATTTTCAAAACCATTGATACATAAGCCTAAGTAAATTAAAACTACTAAAATTCTCATTAACCAGATATAAACACTGATACTTTTTATTTTAATGTGTATAAAATGAATTTGTACTAGCCAGGTAGTTTTATATTCACAGTTATTTAATAGCCAGCCCCACCTAGCTAAGGAGAACATTGAATGCCCAGCTGGATAACGTCATGGAATGGAATGAGAGAGGTGAAGGTAATGCTAGGAAATCAGAATTTACCATACCACATCTTAAAGTAGAATATAATAAAAATAGTGAGGCAGCAGAGTCACATCATGGACTCTGGTCAATTCATACACATGGTGAAAGTTTTTAAGGGAACCTGCAAGGGAACAAGATTAGTAAGACAACAGTAATAAATTGAACTCAGGGAATAATCTTTCCCTTCCTCTACATGATGCTTCAAAAATTGTGAGGCTGCCTCTCTGTCTCCACTAGAAAATCAAGGGGAATTTCTTATTCCCCAAAGCTCTTAACAGGCTCTAGAAAAATGGGTGGAGCTGCCTAACTAATGAATGGCTGAAAAACACTTTGAAAATCAGATCATTAAAGGAGCTATTTAAGTGAAAGGATCATTGGATTATATATTTACAATCAAGTAAGATGAAAAGAATAATGATTGGAAGAGATACTATAGTTAATTAGGAAAGCAGTGAGTAGCTCCTTTCCCACATTCATAGTTACTGTCAACAAGAAAACTCAGATCACTGCTAGAAAGGTTCTGAGCAGCTCTACAGTGATGAGCTGAGTTTCTCTCACTAGATATCCTTCACAGTGCATTAAAACAAATCTCACTTATAGGTAGCAAGTGCATGAGGAGACATCATAATTGTGGATACAATTTACTGAGCACAGAACTAAGTATGTTCCAAGTGAATTTCATTTATAATCCACTCTGAGGTAGGTATGATCTGTTATTGCCAAGAAATAGGACTAGTAGTTAATGACTGTCCCCAGTCTTAGAAACTAAATTTAAATCCATTTCAGTTTGATTCCAAAGTCTATTACACCAATCATTATACTATATTGCCCTAAAAGTTCTCATTTTCTTGCTTTTTCAGTCCCTTTTCTACCCCTAATATTTATATTTATATTTATGGATTAGTGACAAGGAATTAGGCATATACTGGATGATGGACAAAATTCTTTTTGGCATCATTCTAACTGCTCTAAAGCATTCTAGAAAATGTTTTGTACAATGTGCATTGCTTTTCTAACATGTCTAGTATCAGAATTCAATAATACATAGAATTGTGTTACAAAGATAATACATTTTTCTTTGGGGCATAGTGTTATTGAGATGTGTTGAATGCTGTGAAAAAATTAAAAGGTATTAAAACTGACAGTATGAGAAAGAAATAGGGACAAGTTAATTTTGTGCAAGATATTTTTATACCAGTTAGGAATTCTCTGTGGTGGACTCCTATGTCCAACTAATCTGTCAGCCTTTTCTTCATCTGATACATTTAGTACTTTCACCACCCAGACTGAGCACATGGTTGGCATTTGATGACGTATGAATGGATGCTTCTTATGTGGCAGCACCACGGTCCATACCGTCTCCAGACTTCTATCTAATCCCAAGTTACTCTTCTACCACCCTTGGATGAGAGCTAGAAATTCCACTTCTGGTTTCGAGTTCAGTTTATATCTTTGGGAGATTCCTTTGAAGATTCACCCATGCAGTATTAGGAGCCATCGGTCCTTAGGCAGAAGTCAGAGCAGTATGGGACAGAGAGCTTGAAGGAGTGTACCCTCCTCTCTCACCCTTGATTTACATTCTATTGTGGAAGAGACAGTCAATAAATAAAGCAAATAAGTAAAATACATAGTATATTAGGTGGTGTGATAGATGCTGTGAGAAAAATTAAGCAGGAAGACAGGATAGGACACGTGTGTAGGTGGGGGTAGGGTCAGATGCAGCATTAAACACACCAGGAAAGGTCTCACTGAAGGGAGATATTTGCATAAATATCTAAAGAAGATGAGGAAGTCAGCCAGTGGATGGCTGGGCAAGAACAGATGCAAAGGTTCTAAAGAATGTACCACATGTGTTCAAAGAACAGCACAGTGGCCAGTGCTGCTGAAACACACAGAGAAAAGAGTGAGGTAATAGGAAATGAGTTCTAAGAAGTAACAGGGGAGCCAGGTGAAAAGACTTTGGCTTTTATCCCAGGTGAGATGGGAAGCCCGTGGAAGGTTTTTATCAGAAGAGTAACATGAGCTGACATATCTTAACAGGATCACTCTGGCCACTGTGTTGAAAAACGGACTATATGGGAACAAGGTAGAAGCAGGGAGTTCACTTAATAGACTATTGCAACAATTCTGGTGAGATAGTATTGTGTTGCTGATGAGAAGTTGCCAATTTCTGGATACCTTTTAAAGGTATAGTTTTAATGGGATTTGTTGACATATTAGTTATGGGGTGTTAAAGAAAGAAAGGGGTCAAGGATGACAGAAGATTTTTGACCAGAATACCTAGAAGAATATAGATGTCAATAATTTATATGTGCAGACTATGGTAATAGCTGGTGCTGGAGGGAAAACCAAGGGATTATCGGACATGCTAAATTCCATGTAATTTTTTTTATATCACAGTGGAGATATACAGTGGGTTCACTAGATATGACTTTATGTGAGAATAAACCTGCCTGCCCCACATTTCATCTTGGCAGGTGCTGCTGCAAAATTGGTCTATGTTGTAGTGTGAGCAGGAGCCTGAACAGAAGGCTAAGTGGTTTGTTTGAGAAATATTTCAGAGGGAAGGTAGAGGAATTATGGTGTTTTCTCATGATGCAATTTCAGAGCTTATTCATTTATTCAATAAATAGATATTGATTTCACAGTTTGGCAGTTTATAGAACTATATATTACAAGTACATCCAAAGGGTGTCCAAATTTACAGGCTCAACATAAAAGATTTTGTTGTTTTATTAGAATAAGAAACTATAGATCAGAAATATCACCTAGCCAAAAGACAGCAGCAAACTAGACCAAATTTTCATAGAGGAGAAAGAAAGTGGGTTCCCTATTGGGAGGTGGTGTGTGACTTACCTTTATCCCTTCCAAGGAAGAGAGTTGTCATGGGCCTTAGTAGGGAAGGGTCTACCAAGCACAGCCCTGATGTGGAACCTGTCCTCAGGATGGGACAGAAATGTAGGATGTTCTCTCCAGCTTAGCCTGGGCTCAAGGAGCAGCAATTTTTTCGCTGAGATGAGATGAAGCTACCAACAAATACTCTCCAGCAAGAGTGACTATTGTCCAGGGAATCAGCAGCACTGATGATCCCACTGCCTCATACTGCCAGGAAACGGGTCTAGAAGTAGGTGTATGTAGGTCTATGGGGTGCAACTGAAATTCAAGGACTTTTTCCATCAAAAAGCTTCGGTGCATTTGCAGGTTTCTCTCATATTTTTTCATTGTTTCTCACCCAGACTGATGATCTGGGACAACCTGATAGAAAGTTGTCATGGCTTTGAGATCCAAGATTGGAATCCAGAGGCTTTTAAACCACAGGATTCTGTTCCCTTTCTCTACATCAACCTATAGACCCATGCCAGAAAGGCAGGGTGGACACACAACTTATCTAGAAGACATTTCTGAGTTGTTAAGAGATGCTATGAAGAATTAAGTGAGTAAATTTGATACTATATGTGAGAGTAATTTTAAAACTGCAAAATATTACAGATCTTAGATTATTTCTCCATGCCACAGCATACTGGAAGGCTTACACTTCTCTTTTAAAATAGTTACGGAATTAGTCTGTAAAACGTTCACTAATCGTTTTACAAAGGTGGAATAGGAATACAAACCGATTAGTGACTTGCTTGAGGGCTTACACTTTATTAATTATGGTGTTATAGGTAGAATCCAAATCTCTTGACTTCTCTACCACTTTCTGCATCTCATTCAATATTCTACTAGCAATTGTATAGTTGCCAATATCTCCAGTATCTGACACACTTCTAGCATGAACTTATAGCTCTGTGACTCCAGGCTGCCGCTGACTACTTCTGTGACTTAGAACATTGACTAAGCTTCTAGGAGTGTGTTTCCTCATCTATAAAATGGGGATGGTAATGTCTACACCAAAGACTTGTGAGGATTAAAAATGATGTTGTATCCAGTACATTTAATTGAGAAATATATGTTTTTATTCAACTGTGTTTTCTTTTTAGTTTTTAATTGCTTATATTTTCAATTATTAAATGTACAAAATAAAGTTTAAAAAAGTGATGCTGGATATACAAAATGTAGCAGGCACTAAATAAATAAGTGCTGAACAATAATTATATCATTTTAAAAGGAAATCAATAAAATATTATGGAGCTCAAACCGGCAAAGCAGTAAGATACACTTATCATCTGCAAAGTTAAAAACAAACAGTGTATACAAATAAGTACGTTCATAAGATAGTGAATGGATAACTAGAGGCTATTGTGATTCAAAGAGTTGGCAGAACAAGGGATATTACCCAATCTGGACCTTTTCCTTCTTACTTTGATGGGTTATCTAAAAACACGTTGGGGAGCAGATGTGACTCAAGTGGTTGAGTGCCAGCTTTCCACATGGGAGGTCCTGGGTTTGGTCTCAGTGCTTCCTAAAATCAAAACAAACAAACAAACAAAAAAAACAACAAGCAAACAAACAGAAAAACCAATTCAGGGGAACCAATGTGGCTCAGTGGCTGAGCTCTGGCTTCCCACAAAAAAAGTCCCAGTTTCAACGCCTGGCTCTGGTACCTCAAAAAAAATATTACCAAGGATTTTGAGAATTTACCATTAATAAGAAAATGTTAGAAGAAAAAGTGGAGGAAGAGGAAGTGGAGGAATGAAACGGAGCAGGAGGTGGTAGAATGTACACAATGTGTGTTTGTGCCTCTCAACTAATTGTACAAAAAGCAGTCTTGTAAAATTTAAAAGCAATTTCAGAAACACTGTCCTGGCAGTGCCCATAAAATATCCCTTTGGATTTCCCATCCCCACAGACCTAGCGTCTGTACATCAGTGTTGCTGCATGGAAGTGGACATCAGGGGCTGTTGGGAAGATCCTAGAGAACACTCAGGCCAGACTCACGCACTCCCTGTGTCCAGCGCTCCCGTCCAATTCTACCTATGGGAAAGCCCAGGCAAAGCTGTGGCTTCCCACTGTTATTATGGTCACAGCTGGAAGTAGACCAAGTGTAAATCTCCTGACCTTTTATGGTCAGTGCTCCTCATACAACATTTGACTGAAATAAACCTTCAAAAGCTCATAAATTTTGTTTATTTCCAAATAAATGGAGTTAGTTATGGTAAAGGGGCCACTTGGGCACTGGCTTAATTCCAGCTTCTTGAAGTTTCCTTACCTTCAAATTCATTCTCCTTCCAGCGGAAGGAAAATCTAGGGTTCGTCCTGAAAGGCTGTGATCTCCTTCAGGTAAGGATACTGTTTTCCTCCACGGTGGCAAAGTCGGCCTGGTTAATGAGGCCCTAGGGGGGCAGTTAGTGGTTGCCAGTGCCTCTCCAGTCCTGGTTGCCGATTACAACCCACTTCAAAGCTTCAGAGAGTTTATTACCATATGTTCCATTTCCCTTTTTAGCATTGTTTGGGCTCTGTGTATAGAGACAAGGTACTTCCTCCAGTAAGTCTGCAGCAGTTTTTAGAAGATGACTTGAGCTATAACAAGAACGCTGAGTTTTATTAAAGACATTGTCTGGAAGAGAACATTCTCGAGTCAAGGGCAGCTATACTTCCACACGCAATTAAGAATACATGTAAAAAGGCTCTATCATCCATCCTGGGCAGACATTATTTTTTCTGCTTTAGTAAACTTAACTCTCACGCTGTCAGCCTCAATAATATTAAGGAAGTCTGTCAGGGTTGGGATTGAAGGAAAATCTCAGGCAGGCCTAACATTTCCTTGTAGCTAGAGAAGCAAAATAGATTTCACAAATTAACTTCTTGTTTATTTTTCCTGGAAACGATTTTCCACTAGGGTTGACATAAGCAAAGACCTTCTCCTGCAAATCTCATGCTCTGATTTTAAAAGGAACGTTTATAGAACTAAAGTCCTATAAGCACCATTCCTTAAAGACCAATGCTTTTATTTATAGCTTGTGTATGTAATGTTTTTCAATTGTGTTCTGCATTTATATTTCAATAGGATGACCACCCCCACATACCATATAATGTGATTAAACTTACTGAAAAAGACTGATGAAGCAATATTTATACCGCAGACATAAAAAGGCAACAGAAGCTTCTACATATTAACTTGCCAGTGAAGAAATACAATTAAAACACATCTTACATATTTTTCTTTTTCTCTAATGCTTAATAGATGTCTTTCCAGCTTGTGGTCATGATTACCAAAGGAAAATCCTAAAGTTTTCCTGGTTTCCTTAGCAACAGAATCAGGTATAAATTATGTTGCTATATTTCCAAACACCTGTATCCAAGCAACATATTAAAGTGTGCTGCCAACCGATGTATATACAGTCTATAGATAAGCTTAACTTCACAGAAACATGTTAAGAGGAAGAAAAAAGGCATCAAAAGAAAAATTAAATCCCGAGGAAAAGTAGGACTGGTTTTCAGTTTTTGTTTTTTGTTTTTTTTTTTCATTTCTCTACTGTATCTTCAGAAGAGGATTGTCAGGCTATTATTTAGTAAATCAATTTCTGGAGTGATTCATAGTTTTGGTTAAATGATATTCTCTACTATGTTCTGTAACTAGACAGTCTAGCCTGGAAGATAATTCAAGGAAGTTTCCTGGTAGCTATCAAAAGATTTTATTATTTGGCTAATAAAAGAGAATCATAGGAGTTCCAAGCATTGATCACGAGTGAGAAAGACTATGAAGTGGTAAATCCATCTGCAAGGAATATGAGTAATATGTTAATTGTTCTAAAAGGGTCTCTGCAATTCAAGATTTCAAGCCTATTTATATTCTCTGCACAATCCTTCTAACTTAAATGGATCCGGTAACTTAAGATATAGACTGGCAATTCTATGCCTAGAAATCTATATTCACTTCAAATTAAGGTTTTTTTTAGACACATAAATGCCAGATCCTAAAATTAAGGGCACATACCAGCTGTGTGGCCTGGGGAAATACTCTTTACCTTCTTTAAGCCTTAGCCATCTCATGTCAAAAACAGGAATAATAATAGCATCCCATAGGATTTTTTTTTTGCCTGGCACATAGTAGTTGATCACTATTATTGTTGTTGTTTTTACATTACAATTAATAAATATTTACCTTTGCAATCCAGCAAGATTCGCAAGTGTCAATGCTTGTCCTTCCCCATCTTGCCACCCTTCTCCCCTCTACAGCACTGACCCACCTTTGGGTCTTGGCCGCATGGTTTTCTGGTGTCCCGTGGCCTTCATACACTCTTGATGCGTACAAGGACCCATTGTCCAAGTCCTCCTCAACTCTGCAGACCCCCAGAAATATTAGTTGTTAGAGCCAAAAGAAACTTTGGCAAGCTTTCAGTCCAGGCCCTTCATTTCACCAAAAAACACTTGAAACCTGGCATATTCAGATGATGTATCTGTGGTCACTCTTTTCTGACCACATTCTCCTTTTTATACAACTTATTATTCAATTTCTCACTTTACCAGTTACCTCTATTTACTTTCTTATTATCCATTAGCCTCCTTCGAACTTCAAGTTCTTCCCTGTCAAGCTTACATTCCCGTACCAATATTTCAACCATCCTCTACAGTGTCTTAAATCTGATATAAGGATGTTCCTTGCCCTAGGAAATCCTCAAACTTGACTGAGACCAACCATTTTATTTCTCTTTACATCGCCCAGACAATTGGAGAAAAACTATTTAGAACAAAATTGTGGCACCACTCCATGATAGAGTTTCCAAACTCACTGAACGTTTAATGCTGCCGAGTATCCTGCTGTTTCTCTGGTCAGCTCAATCTCCTTTCCACGGGGTTTATCTTAAACCTCTTATACTTGCCACAAACCTTTTACTTCTTTTTTTTTTATTTTCAATTTTATAAATAAACACTCCCCTTTCCTTCCTTCTGCCCTCAAACTCTAATCTTCTTTTTATCTCTGCAAATTTGCTATTTCTAGTCATCTCTTATAAGTGAGGTCATACAATTTTTGTCCTTATGTGCCTTACTTATTTCACTAAGCATAATGTTTTCAAGGTTTTTCTGCATTGCAGCATGTCTCATAACTTCATTCTTTCTTATGGCCAAATAATATTCCATTGTGCATAGGTACTATATTTTGTTTATCCATTTATTTGCTGATGTAAACTTAGATTGTTTCCACCTATGGGCTATTGTGAATAAGGTTGCTATAAAAATTGTTGTACAAGTATCTGTTTGAGATCCCTGTTTTCACTCTCTTTGGGTATATACCTAGGAGTGGAATTGCCAGGTCATGTAGTAATTCTATGTTTAACTTTAATGTCTCAACCCAATTTATGAATAAATTTATAAATAAGTTCTATTTCTAAATTTAACTTCTCAACCCAATTTAGTCTAATGTACCTTCATAACTCTTCCAAAATTGTTCCGTCAGGCACCAACCAAAGACTTCCATGTCTTTATATTCATGTGTTAATCCCTAACTTGCTTGATCTTTGAATAGCATTTGACACTGTTGTCTATTACCTACTTCTTAAAACACTCTCCCCTTGACCTCTTGCTGCCACTGTCTTTTGTTATTTCTCCAACTTCTCCAGTCACTCATCTTCAGTCTCCTTAGCCAACTGCCCATCCTCTAGCCATATATTAAATTTTAAAATGCCTCAGGGCTTTATCCTGGAAACATTTTCCTGTAATTCTCACTCTATAAACTCTTCCTGGACAATTTTCTCTTGTTCAATTGTTTTGATTACTTTCTATTGGCCAATAATTCTGTAGTAATTTTCATCTGAGCTCTATATATGACTTCCAACCTGAAGCCTCTACTTTGATGATCTGTAAGGAACCTCAAATTCAGCCTATTCATATCATTTTCCATCCAAAATGTGCTCCATGTCCTGTTTTTAAAATTTATTAATGGTCCTATTATGCATCCAGTTACTAAAGCAAAAAATCTGAAAGGCATCCTTTCCCCTCTCTTTCTTTAATCCTGTGCTATATATTCTTTCTTTTATTCATCCAGACAATAAAATAAGTTGAGTGGCAATTCCAGGCAAGCATCATCTCTAGTTCATTCTGTTACCTAAATATTGATCTAATTTACCAAATTCTCTCTTTCACCATATCTTTAGTTTACGCTTCAGGTGTTATCTGAACTATTACAAAACCTCCCAAATGACTGCCACCCATCCTCTCTTGGTCCCTTTATTCCTCTTTATCTTATAATCTTTAATAATCACTACCAACTTTAAGTTATGAAAATCTTCAAAGAATCTTTACAATGAACCATAAACACACATAAACTCTATTCAAAATTATTAGCATTTTCCTATAGTTTTATATATACTTTTTATATGTCCATATTTTTATCTCACTATTTGAAATTAAGTTCCAGATAACAAGACACTTAACCCCTATGTATGTCAGTGCACATCTCTTATGAATATGGAGAATGTCTTATGTACCCACAATACCATTACAATATCTAAGAAAATTAACAATAATTCCATAATATCATGTATTAACCAGCCCATATTCACAATTCCTGAATTGTCCCAAGAATGTCTTCTATTGTTGTTCTCTCCACCCCTAATCAGGGTTCTATCTAGATTAAGTCATTCCATTTCATCATAATATCTCTTTTGTATCTTATTTTAGAAAAAGTCCCCAACCATTTTTTTCCAACAACATTGACTTTTTGTTAAGTTAAAGATAGCTGAATTGTAGAATACCCTACATTCTGAATGTATTGGTTTACTTTCTCAGTATTTAAAAATGCTAAATTTTAACACTGAGTTAAGATACTGACTGAGAGATCACTGTCTCCTCATAGTAAATGTACATTTTTCCCTATTCAATTAGAAAGTGATTTACTGGGTGGTACTATGACATCATGTTAATATCCTGTTCCCTAACAACCTTTTATCTAGTGTTTTAGTATCCATTGATGATCTTTGTGTAAAATGATTATTTAGTTGGTGTAAACTTTTTAAATGTATATATGTGTGGCAGTTTGAGATTATTTTATGAATCCCAAAAAGAGAAAGATTATGCTTGTAAACTAATCTAATAGTCTGGGTGTGATACTCTGATTGCATTGAATTCAGTTGAGAGGGCTTTGATAAGATTACTTGATGAGATTGCTTTAGGGCATTTGATTGGACTACATTGGTGAGGCCTGAGTCAGGTTGAATCCCCACCACCTTCCTGGGTCTGATATAAACATACACAGACAGAAACAGGAAAAAGGGCTCTGCCATTTTTGATCCTGCCATGTGACAGAAAGAAGAGGCTCAAGTGGCTCAGGCTCCAGGGACAGATGAGCCATTTGCATGGTAGCTTGTAGCTGAAAGCTAGAAGAAATCCAAGTAGCCAAGCCTAAGAGAAGAGGCCTGGTAAGAGACAAGCCCTGTGCTTGGTTGCCCTCAGCTGAGCTCTAGAAGATAGTACAGCTGGAGGGGAAAGCAGAGACTAAGCAGAGATCACCCATCAAGTTGCTTCAACATGTGGCAGCTGACTTGAGTGAGAAAGCACCTCTTATGGTGCCTTGAGGTGGACTTTTCACAGCCTTGGAACTGTAAGTTTTTACCCCAAGTACATACCTTTTATAAAGCCAACACATTTCTGGTACTTTGCATCAGCAGCACTCTGGCAAACTAAAACAATATGATAATCATTTCTCTAAGTAAAACCCTCCAGTCATTTTCTATTTACACGGAATAAAGTTCCAAATGTTTACAATGTCTTCCAAGTCCCTTCAAGGTCTACTTACCCCTCCAGACCTACTTATCATTCAGGTCTCTTTTTACATAATATTTCATCAGGGAAGCTTTCTCTTGCCCCTCAGACTAGAATAGCTTCCTACACAATATGTCCCATTTTACCCCATATGCCTCCTATAATCACATCACCTTCAAAATGCCTGCTCAATGTCTACCCTACCAGCTATCCCACAAGCTAACAGAAGATTCTAGGGAAAGTATGCAAGTTAGGGAAAAAGTTAGCAAATTCTGCCTTGAGTGATGTATTTGACCTTCTAAATATCTGCTTTTATGCCCTTTGTGTTCATTTTTTTAGGGGGAAAAACCCACATGACTGGAGGCAAAGCTGAAAGTCTCTTTAAAGCCAGATAATAATATTTTCTTTTTAGCTAATCTCTTTTGCAAAGCATGGATTCAAAATTCTTAGTATGCAATAGAGGGCCTGGTTCTCTGAAGGCATAAAATGTCTAAAACAGCTTCAACCTGATTTGTGGCTCAAGAGAATGGAAGGAAAGTCACCTGATGCACTTTCAGTGTTACTGCTGTTGATAAAAAGATTTGACCTGAAATTTCTGCCCCTATGCTTCCTCCAGAGAAGGATTAAAGGGGAGATAAACGATAATGTGCTTAATTTTTCTTCCAGCAATTTCAACTTCTACTAAAGTGCACTTTGAAGTTCTTTTAGCTTTCTGAGTTTCCTGCCGTTAACAGAAGCAATAATTGCCATTATTATTATGACAATACTGTAGCAGCTATTCGTCCACCTGGAGAACAACCAAAATTTAACCTATCATCTTAGGTGAGACAACACATCAGGAGACTAAATGCTCTGGCGACAGCCATGGTGAGTCCCTCTGAGGCCTCTTCATCCTGCCTGCCAATGGACAGCCCTCATTCAAGATAATAACAGAATGGCAGTCAACTTAAGTCCTACTCATTGAAGCAAATTTACAATTTTTGCAGTAAAATAAGTCATTTCCACATCAAACCAATGTTTTGGCCAGCAATAAAGTGAGAATCCCTTCTACATAGTTCTCACTTTCCATAATTTCTTTTTTCCCCCAATTGTGGTTTCCTAGGCCCCACTGTTTGCCGGTCTTTCCATTCTATCAGGTTTACAAAGAGAATTTTCTCAATTCCTGTTGCTCTCCTCAGTATGGTCCTTCTGTGCCCTCATAGTCCTCTAGAGCAAATATCTCAGCCAATTTTAATCATGTACCTCACACAAAGTCAGCCTGTGGGTTAAAAAGAAATTAGGAGGGCCAACCAAAATAAATTCTTATCCCATAGATAACTGGTTTGTCTAGCTGAGGACAGTCCTTGGGAAGGAAAAGATGGAAGCCTGAGTATAATGGGACCAGAGGCTGATAGCTTTTTCCTTTAGCCACATTTCAGGCTTACTCTCATGATCTTGTAAATCCATGCTTCCTGAGTCCCCTGATCTCCCCTTGGCTCCTCTAGTTTTCCAAAGAGAAACCACTCATATAAAACCGGCAGACACTAGGGCACCCCTTCTAAAATAATGACGGTCCAGTAATTGGGCCATGAAATTAAACAGCCACACAAAGGAACTTCCTCCATTATACCATTTAATCAAAAGTTATATATCAAAGCCTATAATAAGATAGTTATATTACTGATATTACTATTGGATCCAGTAGACCCAATTGCTTTCATTTATAAATGGTTGGGAGCATATGTAAAAGTATAGATAACCTGAATAAATATTTTAATATATTTATTCAATATTTAGATATTTAGAGAATATTAATATACATATTAGGAGTGTGCTTGATGCTGAGGATACAAGTTCTTGCCTATAAAGAACCAACAGTTTGGGGGGATATAGATCCATCAACAATTTACAAAGCAATAAGCACAAAAATAACTGTGTAATAAGTGATGTGGGATCACAATGTTTAAGAGCTTACCCTGGTGGAGACAGAAGAGTTCACAGTAGAAGTATGATTAGAAAAGGGGCCTTAAATAGTCAGTAGGAGTTGATTAGGTAGCACGAACAATAATATTTTAGGGCCGAGGAAGATGTAGCAGCATCTTCATTTTTCTCTGGGTGATAATTCTGTAGGCGAGGATTTTTCATTTTAGACTTGTTTCCCCATCCACAGCATATGTCTCCTACCACATGCCATCAGATAATTTTGACTAATAGGTTGCAAATGAAGGTTCAGTATTCATCTAGAAGAGTCTAGATGGGAAGAGAAATGTGCTACTAGGAAAGTCAAATATAGGTGGTTTTATTAGATTACATAAAATCAAATAAAAGCATATAATGAGGATTTGCAGCCTTTCCATGACGCCTTTTGCATAATTATTTTCTTCCTCTTTCTCTCTTCTTCAAGGAAAGAAAGGACAAAATTCCCACATGTATAATTTCTTGTGAAAATAGTGTAGAAGGAAGCACTATGCTCATTGGAACCTGACTACTTCTGGGGGACTTTCAGTGTCAGGAACATGCTATGGGGCCATGAAGACATAGACAAAATAGTTGGCCATGGAAACTATGATAGAGACTGGATAGTATGGATGACAAAAATTTTGGAAGTAGAAGAATAAGAGATTCCCCAGTTTTGGAGTAGTGTGGAATAGAAACAGAGGGGAGAATTGAAAATAGTTGCCATGAAATATTTATTTGGAACTTCTTCATTGAGAGAGAAAGACAAGTAAAGAATTTCTATTTGGGCTTGATTTGTTTAGACATGACCCTGTCCTGACATTGAGTCAGACAGGACATAGTTCCAAAAAGTATTTCATATATAAAATACATAATTTGAAGGGTTGATAGCAATGTAGGAAGGGGACCAGGAGGAGATGCCTATCATTTTTATTATATTTCCAGCATTTTGTTAGACACTTTGCACATGTTTCTCGAAACTCATATTGGGTTCCTACACGCTATTTTTAAAGCTGCACTCTCTTGGAACCCTCTAGCTGCTATTTGTATCTCCTGATGTACTAGGTTTGATATAGTGATACTCACAATTCCAGATATGTCTTCCAAGCCATCACATGGTAAATCAGACATAGCCCACATTTTTTAAAGCTCCATCAAAACTTACCTGTGTGCCAGAGCCTTTGGGATCCAGATATCACCTAGAGAATTGATACATAATTTGCACGTTGCCTCACCATACACCATCCCATACACACATGCAATTCTGTTAAAATGTGGCTACATATACGATTTCACTTGGCTAGGCTCACCCCATCCATGCAGAGTGATTTTTTGTTCTTGGTCCCTCTCTACTAATGAATGACATGCTTTCAATGAATCTGAGAAAGTCCACCTATATGTAGTCAGGGGCAGTAGCCTAATAGTGATTTGCCATCACCTCAGGCAGTTTTACAGAATTCTCTTAAACATCATCTAACCAAGGGGAGAAGGAAGGTCTAAAGGGTACAAATGCTACCCTGAACTGTCTTGGAACACTGTTTCCACTTTTCTCTATCTATCTGTCTTATGAGATGACTTTGCAGCAAGGCAGTTACACCTCACCCCAATTTTCATCTTTTGAGACCCTGGGTCAGAGGCAGCCTCTTTAAATGTAGCTCAAACATTTGCCTTCTTATGCCTTTCATTACCCGTTTTAATGAATCTATTTTTGAAACGCACTAACTACCCAACATACTCAGGGATATTTTAAATTACCTTTCAATCTATATCTCCTTCAGTATGACTGATTTTTGAGCTTCTCACCCATTGAGAATTGCTGTTTGCAATGATTTTTCTTTAGTACTCTCTGCATTGAAATAAGCTGAATGCTAGATGTGGCTCAAGTATTAACTGCTATGTCCATTTATGGGGAGTGGGGGGAGTTGCATATTTCCTGGCTATGTATGTCTATCCGTTTATTACTTGGTTCTCCCAAATCCCATCCACTACAACATTCTCAGCAAACTTCCTTAGCATGCCTTCTTTCTTTGTTTCAGAATCATTCATGAAATTGCTCTGTCTGGTTCTCATAGAGCTCAGCAACAGCCCACTAAACAGCTCATCTTGGCTGAATATTTTATCACTGCCTCTTAAACATGCTCCTGGTGTCCTTTAAGCCATTTTTCACTGTGTGACCGTTTTTCTCATTCTATTCTCACTGAATTTGAACTAAGCTGTCTAAGTGGAAATTAGAAAATTGATAAAATTTACACAACTCTTGCTGTGGGAGTGGGACACCCAGGTTTTTTTAAATACCAAGCCCAGACACGTGCTCGACATGGTTGCGTGCATTCACTGGAGTTACATATTTGAAATCAAAACTTCTCTGGAAAGTCAATTTACTATAACTATGAGTGCTCAATAAACACTGAGCCAGATTCCATGAAAAGCATCCAAATACAGGATCCTTGCTTTCTGTGAAGAAAAAAATATTTCTATGAAAAGAATACTCTCTCATCTGAAATCTCAAACTTTCTGTTTTGTACCCAATTTAGAATAAAAAATAAGATAGGCAATAGAAAACACAGTTCAGTTTTAGAATAATCTGTTGGCAAAGCAAGGTTTAAATATTTGTCTTAACATGTGCAAACAGAACACTATTCCAAGATTTAATAGGTGATTTATAAGATCAGTCATCTTAATAGTAAAGATCTATAAAGATGTTTATACTTTAGTTAATAGCATGTCAAGGATATTATAGACAATCAATCAGCAATGCAAATTAGCCAATAAAGTGGACAGAAATATTCTAATTCATTTCAAAAGGCACCCTTTGTTTTTGTTTTTCAAAAGTATTTTTTACAACTTCTGAAATCCTAATTAACTTAAACATGTTCAATTTATTTTCTCTTAGTTGAAAAGATATTTTTAAATAAGATAATTAGGCCACTTATTAAAAATATTTAATTTCCTTTGATTAAGAAGACTTTTTTTTTTACCTATTTGCTTTCCTTTTGCCATCTCAAATAGTTTTTTTTAAAAACGATTTCTCATCCCTTTAGCTAGCTTTGGCAGAAAATAAAAACCTACTTATCTTAATTCATACTCTTTTTCAGGTCAGAGCCACCCTTCGAGAGTCTGCTAACAGCTAAAATGAAGGCCCGCTATTATCCTTGTGGTACAACATAAGGAAACAAACACAACCCTAATAAAACAGAATTACCAGCAGGAAATAACTGTTCTAGAACCAGCACAAATAACTCAACCCCAAGCTCACCAAGCCCTAAAATGCTTTTTTTTTTTTTCATTCATTTTTTTTTTATTAGAGAAGTTGTAGATTTACAGAAAAGTCATACAGAAAATGCAGAGTTCCTATATATACCCCTCACACATTAAGTTTTCCCTATTATTAACACTTTGCATAAATTGTTACAATTAATGAAACAATATTATTATAATTATACTATAAACTATAGTCCATACTTCACATTATGGATCATTGTTTGTGTTTTGTAGTCCTATGGCTATTTTTTTTTATTCAATAACATAAATACAATCAAAATTTCCTCTTTTAACCACATTCAAATATGAAATTCAGGGGTGTTATTAACACTCATAACGCTGTGATACCATCACACCATCCATTACCAAAACTTTTCTATCACCCCAAAGAAAAACTCTATCCTGATAGAGCATTACCTCCACATTCTCCAAACCCACTCCAGCCCCTGATAAACTCTATTCTAGTCTGTGACTCTATGAATTTGCTTATTCTAATTATCTCATATCAGTGAGAACACACAATATTTGAATTTTTGTGTCTGATATATTTTACTCAACATGATATCTTCAAGGATAATCCATCTTGTCACCTATATTAGAACTTCCTTCTTTTTATGGCTGAATAATATTCCATTGTTTCTATATACCATATTTTCCTAATCCATTCAACTTCTGATGGACACTTGGGTTATGTCCATCTTTTGACAATTCTGAGTATGGAAAACTTTTTGCCCATTCCCCAGAAAACTAAATACAGAATTACCATATGACCCAGCAATCTCATTTCTGGGAATATATCCAAAAGAATAAAAAGTAGTGACTTAAAGAGATATTTGCACACTGATATTCATAGCTGCATTTTTGTATATGGCATAAGGTAGGGGTCTACCTTCATTCTTTTGCATATTGTTATCCAGGTTTCCCAATACCATTTGTTGAAGAGACTATTCTTTACCAAGTGAGTGGACTTAGCACCCTTGTCAAAAATCAATTGACCATGGATATGAAGGTATATTTCTAAATTCTCAATTTGATTCCATTTGTCTATATGTCTGTCCTTGTGCCAATACTATGCTGTTTTGATACTGTTGCTTTGTAATAAGTTTTAAAATCTTATTTTAAGAAGTATGAGCCCTCCAACTTCATTCTTCTTATTCAAGATAATTTTGACTATTCAGGGCTCCTTATCCTTCCATATACATCAGAAAATTGGCTTTTCCATTTCTACAAAGAAGGCTGAATTTTAATTGTGATTGCATTGAATCTGTAAGTCACTTTGGATACAGTTCATACCATAACAATATTTAGTCTTCCAATTTATGAACATGGAATGTCCTTCCACTTATTTAGGTCTTCTTTCATTTCATCTTACAATATTTTGTAGTTTTCCATGTACAACATTTTTACATACTTGGTTAAATGTATCCCTAGATATTTGATTCTTTTAATTGTGATTATAAATGAATTTTTTTTCTTGATTTCCTCTTCACATTGTCCATTACTAGTGTATAGAAACACAACTAATTTTTGTATGCTGATTTTGTACCCCAATATTTTGCAGAATTTGCTTATTTGCTCTGGTAGCTTTGTTGTGTTTTGTTTTTTTAGGAATTTAAATATATAGGACTATATAGGAATTGTCACCATTGCTATTCAAAATTGTACTGGAAGTACTTGTCAGAGCAATTAATCAAAGAAAAGAAATAAAAGGCATCCAAATTGGAAATGAAGGAGTAAAACTTTCCCTTTTTGCAGATGACATATTTCTAATTGCAGAAAATCCTGAAAAATCCACAACAGAGCTCTTAGAGCTAACAAATTAATTCATCAAAGGGGCATGTTACAAGATTAACACCCCAATAATAGCAGTGTTTCTATACACTAGTAATGAACAATCAGAAGAAAAAAATCAAGAAAAAAAATCCCATTCACAACAGCAACTAAAAGAATCAAAATCTAGGAATACATCTAAACAAAGATGTGTACATCCTTGTGTACAGGAATTGTGTACAGGAAACTACAAAACATTGCTGTAAGAAATCAAAGAAGACCTAAATAAATGGAAGACATTCCATGTTCATGGATTAGATGACTACATATTGTTAAGAAGTCAATTCTACCTAAAGTGATTTATACATGTAATGCAATCCCAATAAAAATTAAAAAAAAACCTTCTTTGAAGAAATGTAAAAGTCAATCCTCAATTTTATTTGAGAGGGTTAGTTTTAAATCTTAAAACTTATTACAAAACTGTAGCATCAAAACAGCACAATACTGGTATAAGGACAGACATATAGGCCAATGAAGGTAGCATTCAGTTACCATTGAGTGTGTTGAAGGTAGGAATAGGAAGCTAAGGCTTAAATTGTACAGAGTTTTTATTTCTGATGTTGGAAAAGTTTGGGTAATGGATGGTGGTGATGATAACATAACACTGTGAACATAATTAATAGCACTGAATAATACATTTGAATGTGGTTAAAGGGGGAAATTTTAGGTCTTATATATGTTACTAGAATAAAAATTAAACAAAAATTCATAGCACTGTACATTACAAACAGTGAACCCTAAGTTAAACTATGGACTGTAGTTAATAGTACAGTTATAAAAATGTGCTTTCATCAATTGAAACAAATGTACCATACCAATGCAAGTTGTTAATAATAGTGTGGTACACATAAACCCTATATCGTATCCATGATTTTTCCTGTAAACTCTCAACTTCTCTAATAAAAAAACAAATGAGTGAGTATAGTGGTCAGTAGTTCCAAATACACTCCCTCTGTGCCAGGTACTAAGCTAGATAAAGGGGCCCAAAAATAAATAAGAAACTTCTCGTGTTCTTGGGAAGAATATGTTGTTATTTCCTAGTGTTTCATCCCTACCATGGCTCCTTTGGGTCTAGGAATTTTATCTTTCTCCCTACAATTCCCCTGGAATCTAAAGTCCTGGGCCAAACTCCAGTTCTATCAGAGTCATCAGTGATGTTAATCTATGTTACTTCTTACAAAACATAATTGATGAAGTTTCAACTTCCCACTGCTAGAAATTGTCTAGATTTCCTCTCCTACTTGATTGGGGTCTGTTGTTTCCAGGTTAGGATCTGATTCATTTTTTTCTAATTAAGTACAAAAACCAACCCTCCTTCCCATTGCCCCTACCCAGCAGGAGCCACCTGTTCTTATACATGGGGTGATCCTAAAATGGATCTTCATAAGACCAGGAGGACCCATATTCTTGAAGATAAGAGTTGAAGAGGAATTGCTAGAGTTGTTTTCAACCAAGAGTTTTCTCTTCCCCATAACTCTGGAAGCTGATTTGTGTATTTCCTTAAGAAAGTTACTTTGAGAATTCTTACTTCTTTCAGAGCACATTTGTCATCAGGTTACTGCCCCGCAATATCTTTAGACAGGTCAGCTTTATTCAGGTCTCAAGCTCTCAGCCTTTTCTCCTGGTACATACTACACATTAGTCTCCTTGTAGGGTTGGAGAGTCAGGACAGATCATGGAATCATCTGTTCCTTGGTACTGAAATATCACCTGGCAGATCCAACCTTATCACTATGTTTTGGAGAAAGGAATTCTTTCCTGCCATTGCCAGGAATTTAGGGCACTTTTGTTCTGGTTCATGAAGTTGTCCTTTGTAAATACTATAATTTTGGCTGCCAATTCTTACTCAATTTTCCATGCTAAAAGGAGATAAGCCTTGACATAGATGATACACAATATATTGCTTGGATAATAATTTGGGAGCATATTATTATGGATGATTTGGGGGGGGCAATAGATGTGATTTTTTTTCATCTATGTTTTACCTAGACTAGTAGTAAATGAGCATGCAGACACTGCCAGAAAGTAATTTTATTGGGGAGGGCAGGCGGCAAGGGAGGAAGGGGTTGGAAAGGTATCGAGTAAAATAAAGCCAGGCTTTGATTTTTAAAATTTGTGGTGAAGAAATACATGTGGTTTATAAAGAACTGATTGTGCTTTCAACCCAACAACACACATGGGAATTTTACCAAAGTACAATTCAGCATGCTCAAACATTTCAGAATGGCAGTATCAAATCATATAGGTTTACATCTCAATGAGTATGTCATAAACTCAAATTTGCATGTAGTCAGAATAAAAATTTCTTAAATTTGGCAGTAAATGTCATGCTTTTGAAGGACCATTGATATTCATGTGCTTTCAATAAGTTCAGAACAGGCCCTTTTTCCTGCAGAGTTAATACAGATAGCCGTTCCCATTGGTACTCAGAGCATACTCCAGCACTCAGATTCTCCTAATTGGCTTATATTTTCAGACGTTTAACACACAAACAAATAACTGTGTTGTTGTTATTTTTTTTTCAAACAGAAGTGTTTTAAATTAGAATCAAATTAGCCAGGCAACAAACTTGCACAACCTGAAATCTGCATCAACTGGCGATCAATGGGAAAGCCTGGGGATTCCAAATATGCCTCAGTTCCAGGGTAAGCATGTATAGTTTCTTCTACCTGTTTAATAAGGTCAATGTAAATATATGGTAATGGCTGAACTTGATGGTAACGCATTATAATGAATGTAACAAACACTGTTGATTTATGGATGTGATTGTGGCTGAAACATGTAGAATCAGAACTTTTTAACATGTCCCCAGGCAATTCCAATTTGAACCACCAATGCAGACTGTGAGGGTGGGCAATAATTGATGAAACTGGTGAGGAAGACAGAGACAGGTCACAAAGAGCTAAGTGACCTGGATTTAAACCTGAAGACTAGGAGGATCCTTTCAAAGGAGAAGAGAGAGAGATTCAATTAGATTAACCACAGTGTTTTTCACAAAATTCATATCTCCTCCTGTCAACAGCCTTCCTCTGAACAGCCTTTCCATTGCTTTTAGCTAATAACCAACATCTCTAAAATGACCTACACCTCAAAAATCCTTCTTTTAGGGAAGCGGCTGTGGCTCAATTAGTAGGGCTCCTGTTTACCATATGGGAGGCCCCGGGTTCGGTTTCCGGTGCCTCCTGGTGAAGGCAAGCCTGCCCACACGGCGTGGTTAGCTGACCCAGCGAGCACAAGCAGCAAGGGGGGGATAAATGAATAAATAAATAAAATCTTAAAAAAAAAAAATCCTTCTTTTAGACCCCTCCCTTTTCTACCCCTTCTCTATTATAACATGACCCTAGACAGTACTCTCACCTTCCCACACTTTCCCTACAAAGTCCTAACCCTGGGGTGGGGGGAAGATTGTGGGAACATGGCTGATGGGTTAGACAGATAAATTTTAGCTCTCACTAAAACAACAAAGAAAAAGTCAGAGGCTGCTGGCCAGAGCCTAGGACCAGACGGCTTCACAGGTGAATTCTACCAAACATTCCAGAAAAATACTAACCAAATCCTGCTTAAGCCCTTCCAAAAATTAGAAGTAGAAGGAACATTGCCTAACTCATTCTATGATACCAACATTACCCTAAAACCAAAGCCAAACAAAGATGCCAGAAGAAAGGAAAATTATGGACCAATCTCTCTAATGAACCTAGATGCTAAAATCCTCAAAAAAATTTTTGCAAATCACATTCAACAGCACATCAAATGAATTATACAACATGACCAAGTGGGTTTTATCCCAGGTATGCAAGCATGGTTCAACATAAGAAAATAAATCAATGTAATACACCACATAAACAGATTGAAAGAAAAAAATCACATGATCATCTCTATAGACACAGAAAAAGCATTTGCCAAAATACAGCACCCTTTCCTGATAGAAACACTGCAAAACATAGGAATAGAAGGAAACTTTCTGAACATGATAAAGGGTATACATGAAAAACACACAGCTAACATCATCTTCAATGGTGAAATCCTAAAAGCTTTCCCTCTAAGATCGGGAACAAAACAAGGATGCCCACTATCACTGCTCCTATTTAACATTGCCTTAGAAGTATTTGCTCAAGCACTGAGGCAAGAAAAAGATATAAAAGGCATCCAAATTGGAAAGGAAGAAGTAAAAATTATACTATTTGCAGACAACATGATCGTATACATAGAAAGCCCTGAGAATCTACAACAAAGCTTCTAGAACTTATAAATGAGTTCAGTAAAGTCGCAGGCTATAAGATCAATGCTCAAATCAGTAGCATTTCTGTATACCAATAATGAACAATCTTAGGAGGAAATCAAGAAAAAAATATCATTTACAATAGTAATTAGATGAATCAAATACCTAGGAATAAATTTAACTAAAGATATAAAGGACTTACATATAGAAAACTACACAACACTGTTAAAGGAAATCAAAGAAGATGTCAATAAATGGAAGAATATTCCCTGTTCATGGATAGGAAGACTAAACATCATTAAGATGTCTTTCCTACCCAAACCAATCTACAGATTTAATGCAATCCCAATAAAGATCAACACAGAATTTTTTAATGAATTGGAAAAAGTAACTACTAAATTTATTTGGAAGGGTAAGAGGCCCCAAATCACCAAAGACATATTGAAAAAGGAAAATGAAATCAGAGGTATCACACTATCTGACTTTAAAACATACTACAAAGCTACAGTGGTCAAAACTGCATGGTATTGGCAAAAGGATAGACATACTGACCAATGGAACTTAATTGAGAGTTCTGATATAGATCCTCGCTTATACAGTCATCTGATATTCGAAAAGGCCACCAAGCCCAGTCAACTGGAGGGTAATGGCCTCTTCAACAAATGGTGCTTGGAGAACTGGATATCCATATCAAAAAAAAATGAGAGAGGAACACCATCTCACACCTTATACAAAAATCAACTCAAGATGGATCACAATCTAAGAACCAAGACTATAAAGACCTTGGAAGGTAATGTAGGGAAGCATCTACAGGACCTTGTAATAGGAAATAGTTTCATGAACTTCACACCCAAAGCACGAGCAGTGAAAGAAAAAATAGATAAATGGGATCTCCTCAAAATTAAAAATGTTTGCATCTCAGAGGATGTTATCAAAAAAGTAAAAAGGCAGCCTACCCAATGGGAGAAAATATTTGGCAACCACATATCTGATAGGAGCCTAATATCCTGCATATATAAAGAAATCCTACACCTTGAAAATAAAAAGACAAAAACCCATTTAAAAAATGGACAAGCAAACTGAAAAGACACTTCTCCAAGGAAGAAATAGAAATGGCTAAAAATCACATGAGAAGATGCTCAACATCACTAGCTATTAGGAAAATGCAAATCAAAACTGCAATGAGATACCATCTTACACCCATTAGAATGGCGGCTATTAAAAAAACAGTAGACTATAAGTGTTGGAGAGGATGTGGAGTAATGGGAACCCTCATCCACTGCTGGTGGAAATGTGGAATGGTCCAGCCACTGTGGAGGACAGTTTTGCGGTTCTTCAAAAAACTAACTATAGAACTTCCATATGATCCAACAATTCCACTGCTGGGTATATACCCAGAAGAATTGAAAGCAAATTCACCAACAGATGTATGCACACCAATGTTCATAACAGCATTATTCACTATTGCCAAAAGTTGGAATCAACCCAGGTACCCATCAACAGATGAATGGGTAAACAAAATGTGGTGCATACATACAATGGAATGTTACTCAGCAGTAAGAAGGAATAAAGTATTAACACATGGGATAACATGGATGAATCTTGAGGACCTTATTATGTTGAGGGAAGCAAGCCAGGCATTGAAGGGTGAACAGTACATGACCTCACTGATATGAATTAAGCTAATTGAACAGACTCAAAGAGTTATTGTCTGGAAGATAGGTTTACAAGAAATAGAAAGGAAGAAGAAGGTGGTGAGCCAACATCCATATGGGCGTAATCTATGGTAAGTTGAAAGTGTGTAGTTGTGTATTGAAGGGATAGGACAGGAGGGTAGTGATATTATTGGGTTGGGTGGTGCAGGTTTGACAGGTGGGTAGATTGGGAAGGTTGGGTTGGAATGTCCAGGGTACTAGGGGTAGGGTTGAGAGAGGGAACAGGTGGACACTGGGGATTTGCGGGTATGTGGCTGAAAGTACAAAGTTGGGAATGCTCTTATGGCAATATGATAAGGAAGGGTTACTGGTTTAGGGTGTTGGTTGGGGGGGGGGCATTCGGGACAGGGAGCACCTGGAGCAGGCTTCTAGGGAGTGTGTGAGTGATTATTCTGTCATAATGTGTTGTATCAGTGGGTGGAGACCCACACAATGGGCAGTAAGGAGTTGGACTCCCATCCTCGGAAGGACCAATTTGTTCAAAGATAGACAGGCAGGAGTCTCTCAAGAGCATGGGCAGTTCCTAATAGGTGAGGACAAACCAGTGTGTCAAGACCTCAGTCTTGTTGCATGTAACTATGATTCTTGTCATCCAAGGAGTGAAGCCAGGGAGTCACCTTGAGCCCTGAGGGGAGGGAGAGGGAGTAATAGAATAGATCAAACGGGGTTTTAGTGGGCAGTAGAAATGTTCTATGTGATCTTACAATGATGGACAGAGGACATGGTAAATATCATCAAAATTTATGAAAATGTATGGTCTGAGAGTAAACCATAATGTAAACCATTGACCATGTTTAGTAGCTATGTTTCACTATTTGTATATTAGTTACAACAGAGGTACCATCCACATATAAAAAGGTATTAATATGGGGGGGGGGAGGATGTTGAGTATATGAGGTCTCCTGTATTCAGTGTATGACTTTGCTGTGACCTAAAACTTCTTTGAAAACAAAATGAAAAATAGTGAGACACTGGGGAATGAGTGGGGGAAGGTGCCACGGTATAGACAAGACACCAGATATTGCAGTAATGAAAGGCAAAATGTCAAAAAAAAATTTTTTTTAAGATTTTTTCATTTTTTAAAATATTCCATTCTTTTAATTTTATTGTATTTTTGGTTTTTTTTTAAATTTTTATGTATTTTATTACTTTTATTTAAACTTATCATTATTGTTTCATTTTCCTATTAATTGTACTTGTCTATTGTAATGGCTTCATTTTTTAAGAGACTTTGGATCACAGAAAGGTTACAACTGGGGTAGGGGAGGATCATTGGTGTGGGGTGTCAGTGATGGGGTATGCAAGGGAGGAAATTCACCTGAGCATACATATAAGGTATATAAAAATGTTCAAATGTTCATGGGGCATTGTCACAGTGGATGGAGACTCATACAATAACCGAGAGAATGCTGACTTCTCATCCTGGAGAGCTCTGCCACGTTCTCTAAGGGAGCAGCAGCAGTCCCCCAAGTGCAGAGACAGTGACTGGTGAAGGAGGATGATCTACTGATGGGCCTTTGATATTGATGGCTAGGCTTATGAGCCTTTGCTCTTGAAATTGAGACTTAGCCTATTGTTATGGGGTGCCTAAGGGTTGCCTCCTGAAGGCCTTCTTGTTGCTTAAATGTGGCCTTTCTCTAAGCCAAACTCATCATATGGATGCATTACCTTCCCCCCAGCATGGGACACGACTCCCGGGAATGAGCCTCCCTGGCACCAAGGGATTGCTGCAAAGCACCAACTAGCAATGCAACTGGAAAAAGACCTCGAAGAAAAGGGGGGAAAGGTCAAGACAAATTAGTTTATATGGTTAAGAGACTTCAAAGTGAGTCGGGAGGTCATCCAGAGGTAATGCTTATGCACATCTCAGCAGGATCTCATAGACTTCCAAGGTGGATACTACCACAAATAGTGGGGCTCCCGAGGGCTCTGGAGACACCCAGGTCCTATGGTCAGGGTGGATAACTCTGGAGTTTGGTGCCTTGCCAGTGGGCCCTACTTTGGACTTTGTGCTCCTGAGAGTGACAGAGTTGGTCTCAATTATGTCTTCCCTGAACATGACTCATCTGTCCCTTCTATTTAAACCTATAAATGGTGCCGGCATTTGTAGGTGTACATCCAGAGACTCGAGTCTTTGGGCTGTCCAAGTGATCTGGCAGAGTTGCAACACCTACTCTACAGCTCATTGGACTCACCCAGGACAACAGGTGGGGAGATGATGATGGACAATGGCCATCCCAGGAATGGAGAGGGTCTGCAGCTGCAGGCAGGATAGTCCCATTCATCTTCCCCATGGGATATAAGCCTCCTCTCAATTGCAGGTGGAGTGGATGTCACCATCCCAGAATTCTCAGGATTGGGGGAAGAGCTATGGACTAGAGTGGACTTACTTGTATTCTATTACAGACATATTGTGATTCTAGCAATGGAAGAAATCACAAGATTGATGTGGAGCCAATGGCCACTGGAGGTTCTGGGGACAGGGAGGGGAAAAACAGTTGTAATACGGGGGCTTTTTCGAGACTTGGGAATCATCCTGAGTGACGTTACAAAGACAAATATAGGCCAATTTATATCATCATACAACATGCAGAACTGTGTTGGGGAGAATGTAGACTACAATATGAACTATGGTCCATACTTAATGGCAAAGCCCCAGGATTGCAATGAATGTGCCACACTAATGAAGGATGTTTATGTGGGAGGGTATGGAAGGTGGGAGTGAAGCATATGGAAATCCCTATATTTTTAGTATAACATTTATGTAATCTAAGTATCTTTTAAGAAATTAAAAACAAATTTTTTTTAAGTCCTAATCACTATTTGCAGCTATCCATTATAGGTCCTAATCTCCTCAAAGGCAGAATCTGCCCATTACCCGGCAGAGCACCTATACCAGAGTAGGTATTTTACAAACATTTGTTGAATGAATGGATGAATAGTCTAGAAAGATCACTGGCAACACAGTGGAAGATGAATTGGGATAGGGTTGGGGGTGGCAAGACAGAGCAGAGAACCAGTTTGGAGAATGTTGCAGTAGTCCAGAAAAGGGATGATTGTGATCAGAACAGGATCAGTGAAGTGAGTATGGAAATGTGGGGACAAATATGAGAAAGAGTAAAAAGGAGAATTAACAATAATTACAAAATCCACATCAAGGTGAATTTTAAAATACTTGGTCAACTATCATTTTCTGCCTCATTAATCTTCTGTTCCCTTCACCCCACTTCTACTATATAACCTATATTCCCTTCTCATTGCTCCAGTATCCTTTGATTATTCTTATTCCCACCGGTCTCATTTCAGCCTCTGCTACTCTTTAGTGCGTGAATTTCCTTAAATTCTCAAAGCCATTAACTGTTAGGATCCTCAATGAAGATTTCTCATTGGCCCTTTCTTAATCTGTGAGCTACAGTTTTATTTTTCTACCATTTGAAGGAGAATAAAACTAAGTAAGATGCTCGTTTGTTCAAAAGCAGAGCATCTGATAAACTCTAGACTTGATTTGCTGGCAACATCAGCTCTCAGAAGAAAGAGAACTCTTGAAAAGGTTGTCCTGTATAGTTATCTCCTAGTCACCTATTCCTAAGCCCACTACAGCCCAGAAACCTATAATGAGGTTAATGTCATTTGAAATTATAAATGGTATCAAATTCCAAATCCTATGTTTTATCTCCAGTTTGCCCTGCTTTACCAATCAGCATCTGCATAATCACCAACCCCATCAGTTGTTCGTTTCTCTAGACTCCTATGGCCAGCATGGGTCTGAACTACACAATCTTGCATTTTGTTACACTATGCTATATCACTCTTGGACTATTTCATGTTTGTATCTGTCTTTCCCATCTAATCCAGAGCCAGAAGTGCCTGCCTCTGTTGCCTCCCTGCTCCCACCCCGAATGTTGAAGTAGGCAAGCAAGTTAACAGATTGAATTATTTTGCTTTCTTTGGGACACTTACCAATTACCTAACATCCCTATAATAGATAGGATAACCATTCTCCAGAAAAGCCCTGGGCTACCCAGTTAGCTTATTTCCAATTTATGTCTTAACTTGAATTTTCTGCTTTGGCCAAGCCAACCTCTTTACCATATCCAAATCCTTCCACATCTTTACTCATTGTGATGCCCACAAGCAAGCATATTTATTCACCCTTCCTCATTTACCTAACTTCTACTCTTCTTTTCAAATTGAACTCTTTCATGAAATCTCATTGACCATTTTAGCCACTAGCAATGTATCTTTAGTCAGGCTTCCAAATATAGAGTCTGAGGTGGAGATCCTTGTGAAACTGGTTTACTGAAGACATGCTCTCAAGAGAAGTGGAGTTAGGGAAATAGAACAGAGCAGAAGAGTTTGGCTAAGCATAGATATGGTCCTGGCTAGAGAAAGGCCTCAACCTGGTTCCACAGAGACCTCTACATTATGAGTTTACATCACAGAGTTGGTTTCTCCTTGAAGGAGGTGGGGGGCTGGCCTTTTGTACCTCACTGTCAGTGAGCCATTGGTCACTGGCTTTTTGGTGGAAGGGAAAGGAGGATTTTAACTTCTAATTAGGTGTTTTTCTTTGGCCCAGGGCAATTCTCCAGAGAATTCTCCTAAAGTAATTGTCACACCAGTGAAGGAGACCTGAGTGGGCCCCCAACAGCATCCACTACAGCATGATTTCTTAATGGAGGTGATGTTGCTCAAAATGGGACAAAAATTGGTTCTTGGTGGGCATGGGTAGGAAATCTCAGATACTACAATGGTTTGTGGTCCTCCAAAGGGCCACAGCATATAAACAGATGTGCAGTATATGTGTGACATTAAAATTTCATGGGGAAGGCAATTAGAAAGAAAATGTCCTAAAGATTCCCTGGGGGGGGGGGGGGTATAAAAAAAAAAAAAAAAAGGTTGGGAAACATTGCTATACAGGATGTAGGCTATTAGTTCTCTGAAGTCCTCTTGCACTGATTGCTACATTAAGTAGTTTCATGACTGGTTTTCTATTGTCCTCAGTGTATAAACATTAACATATAATAAGCAGTAGTTGTGCCTGACTATTTGTGGAATTTATACTGTAGTAGTATGTCTGCAGCTTCTCCAGGACATGGGAGAAATTCCCATGTGGATCTGATTAGATCTTCCTTGATTAGAATGCAAGGTTTTCCCTTGATGCCTTCATTTCCACCCAAAGTGTTTAAGTTCAAAACTGTCAGTTCAGGGGGTTAAAAATATCCAATGTTGGTGGTGCTGGGGAGTCATACTTTAGGACAGCTTTTTCCAGTCTATTCTCTTTCCCGCTCCTGAAATGAGAAAATCTTTCTTCTCTTTCCTACTTCCTCTGCACATTTCATTATTGCTCCATTGACTCTCTCTTTCTACCAGCTTCCAGTGTTAACTAATCTTCCAGATCTGAAAAACTGTCTCTTCAGGCTTGTACTTGCTGGTTTTAAGCTACATTTCTTAGCTCTAAACCCACCTTCCCACATTGTTTCATGATACTGCATTTGGAACTCAAAACCGTATCTAACCCTTGTTACGTGGCTCCCACTAAGGTTCTGCTGAAAAGGGGTGCACTAAAGGGACACTGAAAGGCAAGGAATATGCACATTATTCCTGTTAGTGTCACCTCAGCAACTGCTCTTTTCTTGGGCAGTGCAGTTGGTTGGTTCTTGCTTCCAGTATTTTCTCCTCACTCACAAGCACTAGCCTCATTGTGCCTTGCAGAGATAGCAGTCCCAGCTGCCCAATGCAATCTCCACAGCAGTCTGGGTCCCAACTCTGTGAAGCCCTTTCCCAAGCACAAGTTCCAAACATTTCCCTTTGTTCTTTCTGCAGTTACTACATCTGTGTCACCTCGAGGCTTCTTTTTTGTTTTTTAGTTCTTCAATTCCTTATTTAAATTCTCTCAAAATAACTGATTTTTCCATTTTCTGTTCTCCTGATTAGACTTTGGACTCCAAATGTTAAGGCTTCTTTGATTCTGTTTCTGTTTTGGTAAAAGCTGGAGAAAGAGGGGAAACATGCCTTCAGGTTACCAGAGAAGAGGGAGAGAGAGCTGAGAAGAAAGGAAACACATAAAAAAGGATCTTAAACATACTTTGCGACACAGACCACAGAATTATTTATATAACTAATAGTAGAATATTTACTTCAATCAGATCATGAATAAAGCCAGAACAAAAAAAAAGGATTCCCCTCAGGATACTAAGATCATTTGGAGATCAGATCCTAGTTCACTTTTTTCCAGCTATAAATCCATGGACTCTGGTTTCCAGCCTTTGTTGTTGAGTTGCCAAAGCATAGCTAGCCTTACCAATAAGTCTAAGGGCATGGTAGTGACTAAAACTGTCCATGAAGACCGTGGAAAATTTCTTGGCCCTGGGCAATATCCTGAGAATTCACTTTCTTTGGAATAACTCTATCAATTCCCACAGACTATATCACTTTCATCAAGACCATGGCCTCCAAAACATTGAGGGTAGAAGTCAGAGACATCTCAACAATTTGTCACCTCAGCCTCTCTTTCTACCCTTACCCTGGATGTTCTCCAGTTCCCTATAAAGGAAAGCAGCTCAGCCTTCTTTGTTTTTTCAAGGCACTCTCTTGTTTCATTCTTTCCCTTTCTGTGGAAGGAGGACTCCACAGTACTTCAAAGAACATGCCCTTATTGATGGCAAAGTGAGAAGACTTGGGTTCAAATTCTGGCTCTGCTGTGTGATCTCAAGCAAATTATTTAAATTTCTATGAAATTCATTGTTCTCATCTGTAAATAGGAGCAATAATATCAATTTAGGGTTGCTTTTGAGGTTTAATGTAAAGTGTTTAGCCATCAATAAATAACAACAATAAGGAAAACATTGGCACCTGTCTTCCTTTGCTTTACAGTTAGCCATATTTACATTTAGATTATATACAAGGAAACTCTGCTACATATTGTATTCCATTGGGGCTTAAATAATAAATCTCAGGGCAAATGAAAACCCCAATTTTGTTCCATTGATTATAGCATATCCATACAAGGGCACTGTCAGTATACAGGAAAATGAATGATCTTTCTATGCATGGAACAATGAGTAATTATAGGGCTAAATGGCAGTTTTAAAATACACTATTTATACAAAAGACAAATGAAAGGGAAAATTAAAAATAAATATATACAGTGAGATCCATAGCCATCTTCTGCTCATCTGAGTTGTCAGTTTGTTTTTACTTTTAGTTTTGTTTTTTCCTGTACAACAGTAAAGATGTTGAAATTTGCTCTGGAAATTGCACCAAGAGAGGCATAATTTGTTCTTTTTCCTCTGAGAAATATTGTGGATTATTGTGTTCCATGAATAGTATAATTACTTCCACAATAACAGAACACTGAACAGTCACAGGTGTTGGGTTTTGCATTGCAAACTGTGGGTGAAACCATCATTAAAAGCTTTGTTCTCAGTGTCACCAAAACCAGGCATCACTGAGTTCCTTACAGTTGCCAACACTTGAGTATATTCAAAGAGTCAGATTCTCCCAAACCATGCAAAACAGCCTCTACTGGAGGAGGCTATCCATTTTAGAAAATAATTTCCACTGTGCCTTTCTCTCCCTCATCCAGAGACTTGACAAGTCCACAGGTCCCCAGAAATGCAGGAGTTCTTACTGAATGGCACACCTAGTGATAAATCTTCTCAGTCCAAGGCCTTCTCAAAACTCATGCTTTCTAAGACTTCTTATGGACAAGATGAGATGACGCTGGCTCCTACTTGCTCTATGTATGTTGTCCATCTTTTGCCCACACATCTATCAGGTACAATGTCCCCTTTGCAGTTATCAGAGAGAAGCACCAGTGTCGAGCATGACTCAAGTAGTTTTACCTACACAAATGAAGTACAAAGTTGCCACTTACTTAGATGGGAAAGAATTCAGAAGAATTGGGTCTCTGGGGGTAGAGGTAGTGAGGGCTGTCAGAGCAGGAATTCAGTTTTGGCCACATTATGTTTGAAACATCTATTATACAACTATCTGGAGATGTCAAGCAAATAGTTTGATATGAGACTCTAGAGTTCCTGGGAGAGGACAAGGCTAGATCGATCGATCTATCTATCTATCTATCTATCTATCTATCTATCTATCTATCTATCTATCTAT